>VUQH01059202.1:0-16865 GCA_015106775.1 Etroplus canarensis | reverse complement strand
ACATGTATTCTGTTTTGTTTCTACTGACTTTCATTCATCTTCTCTCCAGTGCATACCTCCACCTCTCCAGGCTCTCCTCCACCTCCTCTCTACTCTCACTACAGATCACAGTGTCGTCTGCAAACATTATAGTCCACGGAGACTCCTGCAAGACCTCATCTGTCAATCTGTCCATCACCACTGCAAACAAGAAGGGGCTCAGAGCTGATCCCTGATGTAATCCCACCCCCACCTTGAACCCATCTGTCACTCCTACTGCACACCTCACCACTGTCTCACTGTCCTCATACATGTCCTGCACCACCTTCACATACTTCTCTGCCACTCCTGACTTCCTCATACAATTCCACACTTCCTCTCTTGGCACCCTATCATTTGCTTTCTCAAATTGGTCATTTTGTGAAATATAGTACCACTCAGAGAAAACTAGACAATAAATCAGGCATGTTTCAGGGGTTGGTTTTTGAAACAACAAGATGATGACAGACAAACTGCTCAGCTCGAGGCTTCAAAACTGGACTTTAATTAACTATAGTTAACACCATATTGGTTATGGCCATTTTTATGTACACTCACCAGCCACTTCATTAGGTATATCTGTTCAGCTGTTCATTAACACAAATATCAAACCAGTCAATCACATGGCAGCAACTCATTGCGTTTAAGCATGTAGACATGGTCAAGATGGCCTACTGAAGTTCAAACCAAGCATCAGAATTGGGATTTTAGTGACTTTGAATGTGGTATGGTTGTTAGCGCTGGTCTCAGTATTTCAGAAACTGGGATTTCTCCATGCAACATCAGTGGAATTTGGATATGGATTTACAGAAAATGGTCCGAAAAAAAAAAGCAGTGAGCAGCAGCAGCTGTCTGTGAGAAAATGCCTTGTTGATGCCAGAGGTCAGAGGAGACTGGCCAGACTGCTACCAGCTGATAGGAAGGCAACAGTAACTGAAATAACCACTCATTACAACCAAGGTGATGAGAAGAGCATCTCTAGCACACAACACACAAACACTGAACCAGATGGCCTACAGCAACAGAAGACCACGCTGCATGCTACTCATGTCAGCTAAGAACAAGGAGCTGAGGCTGCAATTTGCACAAGCTCTAGACAATAGAAAACTGGAAAAATGTCGCCCAGTGTAATTAGCCTTGGTTTCTACTGCAATATTCAGAAGGTAGGGTCAGATTTTAGCTTAAATAACATGAAAGCATGGCTCCATCTTGCCTTGTACCAATGGTTCGGACTGGTTTTGGTGGTCTAATGTGTGAGGAATTCATGGCACAGTCAGTACAAACTGGGCATTGTTTATGTATTGTTGCTGACCATGTCTATCCCTTTATGATCATAGTGTTCCCATCTTCTGATGGCTGCTTCAAGCAAGATGATGCACCTTTTCACAAAGCTCAAATCATTTCAAACTGGTCTCTTGAACACGACAGTGAGTTCACTGTACTCAAATAAACCCATTCAGGGTGTATCCTGCATTTTGTCCCTTGTCAGTTGACAAGCACTACAGCCCCACCGCCAGCACCAAGCTGGATTAAGAGAATAAGAAAAGTTATGGTGGGATTGATGAAAAGCCATCTTTGTTTCTGCAGAAATGGTCAAACATTTATGAAACAGCAAAGAAATAAGTCTACCTCAGAAAAGGTCAGTTTTCTTATTTTACTGACAGAGAAAGACAGTTGAGAAATATGCCCAAAATTTGTGATTTAGGCATATTCTTTAGTGTGGAAAACTAAAAATTTCATGAAACTAATTAATTCAATATGTCATCCTGCCATAACTTAAAGTTAAAAAGCTATATGGCTCAATAATTACATATCAACCAGCACTTTAGATTTATGAGAATTAGGAGATGAGAGATTTATTAATACCTGAGCAAAAACCCCGTGAATATGCTAAGGTAATAAACTCACCTTGCATGAGTTTTCTCATCAGTTCCACATGGCTGTGTGATTCTATCGCAAAAAAATTTCCTCTTATGCTGCCACTGAAGTGAGACACAGGTTTAAGGTCTGGAAAGAATGAAAAATGAATTTAGCTTTGTTGCAAATAAGATGTCTAAAAGAAATACTTGTCATTGCTCAGACTGCCTTTATGAACAACAGAGTTACAGTCCCTTGAGCATAAAGCCACATTAACCTTACCTAACTACAGTTTAGAGTTTTATTAATAATGCAAGCCTCTTTAACTTTTGAAAGAAGAAATAACACAATCATATTCTCAGTACATGATGCTATAATGTGGGTGGTTTCCTATAATGTGTAGCTTTGTCTTCAAGTGCAACACTGGTTAAATAGAATCAAATAGTGCTGTTGTTGGGAGCTATTTTTAATCATGTATTAATTCACCTTTAGCACTCTAGAGAGTATTTTTGCCTGCTCCGTGGTGTGTGCAGGACTGAGTCACAATAAGCTACAGTTCCACTGCTCATGGTAATGCAGAACATATCACCAGGTGCAGCAGCATGGCTCACTGATGTGTTCTAATGTTTTGGAGAACAGAGCTAAATGTCGGAAAAATAACGTGTAATAGATTTTGACTAAACAGGTCACAACTGTAAATAGGATCAATAGTTGAGAGTTGCTGCTAGGCTATGTTAGGAAGTGATGTAAGCAGCAGAGTGAAGTTTTTGAGTTGATCAGTGAGAAGTAATGAATATGACAATAATTAGATAATTTACAGTACACATGGTTCAGATTAGAATGCATGTGTGTCTTTAGGCTGAAACATACTGTCAGTGTGCGACATAAGTGTTTTCAGCAGCCTGCCAGAGTAACTCAATGCACTGTCCACTGGCACCTGAGTCTCGGCTGACCAGCCCTGCTGCACACACTAAAAGTCCCCACACAAACACAACACACTCACTCCTACTCCATTCACACACACACACACACACACACACATAGATATTTCTTATGAACTCCACACCCCAGCACGTATCTCTCCAAGTCTCTCTCTCTCTCTCCAATGCACCCTTCCCCTTCTTTTCATCTCCCTCGCTTTTTCTCCATTCACCAGATGGTTGACCCATCTGCTCCCCCTCTCTTTCCCTCACTCTCCACCTCCGCCGTTCTCCCTCTCCCCCACTGCTCTGTGCTTCATGTGGTAGACGTCCAAGTTCTGCACACACAGGACCCTCAGTTCCCTGCGATGCTGTGTGCTCAACGGGGGTGACTTGCTCCCCTCTTGCAATGATTGCGTGTGTTTGTGCACATCTGTTTGGTTGACAGATTCCCTGTGTGGATGCCCATGTTTTGAAGCCATTTCTGACGACAGTTCTTCTTGAAATTCATGCGCTTTCTTGTCTGTGTGTGTTGGTGTTTGTGTACACATCTGCTTAGGTAGCCAAATTGGTATGTGTGTGTATTCAGCACACCCACCATCTGTTACAGTATTTCTGCATTTGGAGGGTGTTTGTCTGATTATAGACTAAAATGTAGTTTGCTTGAGCGTGAAGTGCAAAGCGTACAAGCGATATTTGTGTTTGCACTGATTTATCCTTATATGGAGCTGGTCTTTGCTTGACCAGCACTTAGATTGACATATCTGGAAATATGCACATTCACTTTCTTGCTAAGCAGAAGATGAGGAGATTGATGACACACCCATATCGAGACAATAAATATGAAATGTTAGTAAAAAGTCTGGGAGTCCACACAAAATAAGCATAAACTTAACCTGTTTAAATTTGGCTGATCTCCCCTTCAACTTTTCTCCTTATACAGCTCAGGATTGCTTCCAGCCCTTCTGCTTCATCTGGCTCACTCAATGGAATCACCATCTGAAGAACCAAGTGTTCAATCCAGGCTGCACATCAGGTGAGGAGTTTTTATTTTTTCTTAAATCTATATTCAAAAGCTTGTGCACCCTGAATTTATCCCCAGGGTTGGGCTGTCAGTGGGGAGTTGGACTGTAACAGCCTGAGCCATCTGAGGGTTGATATTCAGCACAAACCACCTGAACTGTGGTCTGTGCCACCATGTCATCATGACATGCAGTGCCACAAAATAGGGTGCATCTTTTTGGTCACAACAACCCAATCACCACTCTGCAACTTCATCCTCCTCTCAGTGATAAAATTCAAGCTGAAGGTCACTGTTTTGACATGGTGAAGGAGATCCAGCTTGTACCGCATATGCACAAGTGCAAGTGTTAAGAATGGTACTGTCAGGGAGAGATATAAACGTAGCAGAAACAATGGAAGCACTCTAGAGGTGCATTAGGAGACTACTTTGATAGGGACGGGGGTTTCATTTAAATCGTATTTGTTTGTTTGTTATTTTTATAGGCAAATTCATAAAACCTTTTGATCATACAACCAGAACCTGTTCAGCTTAGTTTAGCAGTGCATAGATATTTGATACAGGGGGAAAGAGCTGCCTAGCTCTGTCTGAAGGTAGCAGAATCACTCTCCATCTCTGCAGCCTAACTAATTAACAGTGTTGGGAGAGCAGCTTGTAACATCCCTGCAAACATTTCCACAATGAATAACCATCAGCTGATGATGTTTTCTCTAGTAGTTCTTTGGATGTTTTTCTAGTCTTTGTTGAGAAACGATTCCAAAATAAAAATCGCACCAGTGTCAGAGCGTACTTTTGCCCTGCATTCTGTTTCTGCAGCGTCTTCTGTCCTACTTTTGTCTAATTAACCAATCACTCACCCCAATAAACTTCCCTGCTTCTATTTCTCAGATGACAGGTTATTTTTTGTACTCCTAGCAGTCGAACTTTCCATCTATTTCTTGTGTTCCCAGTTTTCCTTTTTTAATTCTTGTTTTGTCCTTATGAATGGCTTTTACCTGTTTTTCAATTGCTGCAAATATTTGTTTGTTTTGCCCACTGTAACCCGTGTCTGTTGATTTACAGTAAGATTTGGATTTTGAACCGCCATCTGCCACTGGTGTTTGGGTCCTCTCGCCCCAGAACCCTTATAAATGTAACATTAATTCTGTTGTTTTGCATCTTTTTGCCATGCAGGCATGTTTTGTTTTTCCATGCATCATAACAACACTGGTCTGGGGACAATTCAGTATGACATAAACCAAGAGGAGGGTGGCTCACAGGGAGCTGCGCCTGCTATTCATTTGAAAGAATGTGCTCAAATTTTGGACGTTGGTTTTGATTCGTTTTCTTGTTGGCACCACCTCTTGTCTGTCAGTCAAGTCAATGGCCATTGCACGAGTCGAACTGAGTCTGCAATGCCTGCAACCAGCCACCCAGTCTAATTGGACAAGGACCACTTTTATTGCTAGAAACATTACAATATTTTTCTAAAACAGGGCTTTAACATTAATATACAGAGTAAAGGTGGTTTAACTTCTGTCAACATTAACGCTTATTCCTCAGTTAACAACAATAACAATAAAAATGCAGCTTATATCTTGTTTAGCCATGCACATACAAGTAGGTAAAATAAGTAAATACGCTATATGGACAAAAGTATTGGTTACACCTTGTAGTCTTATATTTAGGTTTCTCATTCAGTCACACTGCCATAGGCGTATGTAATCAAGTACCTTGCCATGTAGTCTGCCTTTACAAACGTTTGTAAAAGAATGGGTCATTCTAAAGAGCTCACCAAATTCAAGCATGGTATTGTAATAGGATGCCACCACTGCAACAAGTCAGTTTGTGAAATGTCTTCCCTCCTAGATATTCCGCAGTCAACTTTGCAAAGTGGAAATGTTTAGTAACCTCAGCCACCAAGTGGCAGACCATGTAAAGTTACAGAGCTGAGGCAAATAGTGCGTGAAAGTTGGCACCGCTCCACTGACTGAGTAACTGCAGAATCCCAAAGCTCCTCTGGCATTAAGATCAGCACAAAAATTGTGCACTGGGAGCTTCATAGCTTGGATTTCTATGGTCAAGCAGCTGCCTCCCAGGAGAACATTCCCTGCCTGACTGCATTATGCCAACTGTAAATTTTGGTAGGGGAGGGATAATGCTATGGGGTTGTTTTTCTGAGATTTTCCTGAGCCCCTTAGTTCCAGCAAAGGGAAATCTTAATGCTTCAGCTTACCAAGACATTTTGGACAAGTCCATACTTCCAGCTTTGTCTGTTTCAACGTGACTGCGCCCCAGTGCAAAAAGCAAAGTCCACAAAGGCATGGATGGATGAGTTTGGCACAGAAGAACCCCACTGAACACCTTTGAGATGAACTAGAATGGAGATTGTGACCCAGGTGGTCTTGTCCAACATCAGACCTTACAAATGCTTTTATTGATAAATGGACAAAAATTCCCACAAGACACTCTCCAAAATCTTGTAGAAAGCCTTCCCAAAGGAATGCAAGCTGCTTTAGCTGCAAAGGGGACAGATTCAATATTAAAGCCTATGGATTTAGAATGTGATGCCATAAAAGCTCCTGTAATTGTAATCCATAGGTGACCCAACACCTGCAGATACTAGTATCTAGATATTAGGTACAATTTTTATTTTTACAATCTTTTCATGTGTCATTAAGGTTAATAGTGGGGACACAAGCCCGCCTTACCACGGAGGATTGTGTCAGAAAGGGCATCTGGCAAAAAACCTATGCCAAATTACCAGTGTGGATTAATCCACTGTGGCGACCCTTCGAGGCGAATACAAGGTAGCAACCGAAGGCACACAGGAAGCTTTAGAGGTCCTGTAGATTGCGGGGATTTTGTTAAATGCTGTGTTGTTATAAATATGTTACATTTACCAGCTGATTTTAGGAGCTTCAATCATCCATCCATTCATCCATCCATCCATTTTCTTCTGCTTACTGCGCTGGAAAACTATGCTTGCAAATGTGGGCTGTTTACACCTGACACAGTAGGTAATATGTTAACATTTGGCTTTGTTTTCTCCTCCAAATAGATTTCTTATTTCCAGATTTTTAAACCAAACCCCACTACTGCTTGTACAGCTTGCCCTTTAAGTCTTCTATCAGAAAAAAAAAGAATGAAGCGCTCTATACTGCTGCCTGGAAGGCTCTGTGGTTCCTCTCTACCTGCTTCTGCATGCTTGAGTCACCATGACCTTGTCTTTACACATAGCTAATACCCTGCTGAGAGATGTTTGACTGACAGGTGAGCTCTCTGAAGCCTCATACAAACACACAGACTGACGCGCAAAGAAGCACTCACAAATATCCTAAGCCAACACGTGAATGGACAAGCACAAAAACATGTAAGCACACACAGGGGAGCCATGAGACAAATCCAGGCACAGAGGGAGATAAATGGCATCAGCCTGAGGAGGGCACTGATTGCTCTAGACACATGTGGCAAGAGTATACTAGAAGAATAACAGAGGGAGGGGGGGAGTGGCAAAGCTAACAGTGCTGCTGGACAACCATACAGATGCACAGATGGGCAAAATGACAGACAGGCAGGCAGATTGATGTTTGCTATGCAAGCCCCTGCTGCCTTACCCTTACATGAATATCTGAGCACAAGCACAGAGAGGACGTAAAAAATGAAAAACAAACAGAATTTTGACATTTGAAAAAAAAAAATCACATACACCTACATAACCTTCAGCAGAACAAAGTCTGTGTGTTTCAGATGTGGAGACAGTGATATTTGGTTTGGAGATAGAAGAGTTATGTCACAAATGTGATCACAGTCCTCTGAGGAAGAGGAGAGGGAATACAGAGTGTGGTGACGGGACACTCTCTCAGATGTTCCGCTTGTTCAAATATTCAATAAAGGACAGAAAACACTGCGAAACACAGGCACAGTGTAAGAATCATTCACTTCTTGTATAGCTTTGTGTGGATGGTAGACAAACTTGACTCGGGCTCTGTGTGTGTTTGCATGTTTCTCGGTCGGTACTGGAGGCGCCCTTGGCCTTGGAGAGCTCAGGTGTGGCGAGACAATGTAGAGGAAGGCAGAGAAACAAGGAGGTCACAAGGGTCACCACTGGCACCAGGCCATGTGTATTCAAGTGGAAGACCATCCCCCGACGGACAGGGAGGAAACCACATGGAAAATAGGAAACTGTGGCCTTGATGCCGTCCGCTTGTGCCTGAGCAGCATGCACAGATGCTACCCTGCACACTCAGACACTCGCACACCCACCAGATACAAACAAATTAGAGAAACCACCACAGGCAAAGACAAGTGAGCAAAGAGCAGCCCACATGTTGACAAGTATCGCAATGCTCTACGGCGTTCCCCCACAAACGCCACCGACTCCTCTTGGCTACTGCCGCAGTTATTGGAAACAGACAGGAGAGGAGGGAGGAGCAGTTGGATTACACAGACCCCCTGCCCCCTCTCCTCTCATCTGCTGCTATAACCCTCCATTAATCCCACGCCGTGTGTTTTAACCCCTAGTCGTCTGAGCACTGGAGCTTCTCCCTCCTGAAGTTCCCCGCAGAGGCCCATCAGAAGCAATTAGGCATGATGAAAGCCTACTCCAGAGCTGGGCCGCCAGTTCACAGGCGGGTAGCAGAGATTATTGAGACTCAGGTGAGAAGAAAACAAGCAAACAAACAAATTAAATTTAAGGCTTCAAATCATTGTCACATCACATGCAGATTGAGAGGAGGAACAGAAAATGAGAAGTGGAGTCAGACAGGCATCTTCAAGCGTTTATTTGCGGGAACAAGACAGGCAACAATAACAAGCTAAAGGTTACAATAAAGAATTAGATAATAAAAGATAAATAATGGGCCTTGAAAATATATATACATATTTATGAGCGGGAAAAGGATACAAAAAGCAGCGTTGCCATTCTGAGAGGTGAGGAAAAACACTTTAATGTTTTATGTCCTGGGATAGCAGTGGCACGGCTTACTGTGGAAGAGACACTGTATAAATATACCTGAGCAGTTTTACAAGGTTGTGTTGAAGAACAACAATACACAGCAGAAGCAGTAGTAAATATCCACAACAAGCATCAGCACTGGAAGACCCTCCCAAAGCAATAAGAAACCCCACGACTGACTAGTTTGATGACGGGTATTGCAGTTACAAGAACTACAGGGATTAGAGGCAAAGGCGATGGGAAGACTAGGTTTACTCTGGTATGTTTATGTTTGCTGCTCCAAGCAGAGCTGGCTTGGCGCAGCAATAATTTAAGATTCTATTAAAGGCTGTGATACACAATGAAGGAAAAATACCCAATTAGTCATTCAGAGGTGCAGTTTGATAGTAATAACCAGCTATATTCATTGGTATTTTATAATGAAGTGTTGCCAGAGTGACAGGTTTCGCTTCAAGAAGCGTTTGAGACATGCCCCACGCTTAAAATACAGCATACTTCTCAGCTGTACGGCAGTCTAGTCTATTGAGGCTACTGTTGGTGAGGTAATTGGTATCTGTGCGTATCTTATGATGGGTTTATACCTGTCAGCGTAAAACAGTGAGAAGCCCAAACTGTGATTCTAAAGGGACTGACACCAAAATTGTATTTTTACCTTCACTGACATGGATTTTTTCCCCCCCCTCTTATCCAGGTTTGGACACTTTTCAACACAAACAAGAAAAACAGAACCAGATTTTTTTTTTTGTCATATATAATATCCTGACTTGTCATAGCAGGAGAAACACAGGTGGAACTAATCACATTAATGATGGCTCTGTTCCACTGAAGTGTCCCAGTAAGTCGCTGGCAGGGATTCAGCATGCACAATATCAGCACCCTGGAACTGGCATGCCTGAATGATTATTAATGTTATTAGTTACACCTGTGCTTTCCTTGCTCTGACATGTCAGAATATTGGCCTGCAGACCCTTCTCACTGTGGGCTCTTTAAAGTGTCACACACAGGCACGGCTGCTAACATTAATGACAGCTGCAAACCACTTGGGTGTTCCAGAGCTGTGGTCGTGCATGTTGGCTCTCTCACAGTATATTTGCATTTCTAAATAGAACAGAGATATTAATAATATTACACCTATGTGGTCTCTCACATGATCAGGGAACTGTTCAGAGTCCACTTGCATTCATAAAAATCATGACGGAATCAGCGACGTCAGTGAAGTCCCGTTACCAAAGCCGCAAGTGTTTTTTGCCATTGTCATCTTGGTGTTTTGAAACCAAACATGACCAGGAAGGGCTTAAGAGGTCTTACCACACGCCATTAACCTTAGATCATCTTTCTTTTGGACTTTAATGACCATTATTTGGGTGGCTTCGGGGAGAGACAGAAAGGCTGAGATGGTGGATACAAGCAGAAGAAAAGAGTTTTCTTCTGAAGGGTGTCTGAGCTCAACTTAGAGACAGAATGAGGAGCTCGGTCATTTTAGGAGGGTCTTGGAATAGAGTCGCTACTCCTTCACATTGAGAAGAGCCAGTTGAGGTGGTTTGGTCATCTGACCAAGATGCCTTCTGGGTGCCTCCTAGGTGAGGCACTCCAGGCATGTCCAACCCAGGACACACTGGAAAGATTATATCTCTCAGCTGGCTTGGGAACACCTTGGTGTAGCCCCTGAAGAGCTGGAGGAGGTGGCTAGGGAGAAGGAGGTCTGGAGATCTCTGGTTATACTGCTGTACTCCTGACCCGGTCCTGGATAAGGGGCAAAAAATGGATGGATGGATGGATGGATGGATGGATGGATGGATGGTTTGTCATGTTTTATTTCACTGAACCACTATACTTGTTGAGTTACTTACTAAATATTAGAAATGTTGGAATTTGTTTTTGCTTTTTTATGCTTTTTTATTTTGCCATATATTTTCTGTAGTATAGTGGTTTACACATTTGCCTTGCAAGCAAAAGGTCCCTTTTTTAATTCCAAGTGGGGACACAAGCCCCTCTTACCATGGAGGGTTGCATCAGGAAGGGCATCCAGCGTAAAACCTTAATCGCTGTGGCAACCTCTTGGGGAGAATACAGGGGAGCAGCCGAAGGTACATTCATTTTGCCAGATCTTTTCTTATCTTTTTTTCTTTTCAAGATAATTAAGCTATTTTACACTTACACTTGAACCACTTTATTAATTTTTTTTGGAATTGTTGTTTTGTTTTGACATCTGCAACAGAGTTTCTCAATTTTAGGAATGACTGAAGTCTCTCTAGCTCTCTAGCTAACTATCTATTAAGTTTGCAACATACAACAGGATCTTTACTGCATTCATATTTTAATACTAAAATGTCATAAAAATGATAAAAATGTTTCTCTTTCCTTCTTCAAGCCTGAACTTTTAACTGTTTTCAAAGTCTAAATGGAACTACATGACACATGACAAGGGCCATATTAAAAACATTGCTCTTCAGTATATAATCCGCAGAGCAGTTAGATGCACTAACTGACATATTTGTCACAACTATATACTAAAATTTAAACTGAATTCTGTGTTAATGCAGATGTTCCATGAGTTGTGTCCCAATTCTGTTCTGACAGCTTTCCCACTGAATGGCTAAATTATGTATAATGGCAATTATCTGTTTGCGTGTGAAATTTGTTACAATTTTTTTTCAGTGCATTGCAGAAAGGCACAAAGGAAATCTGCTCACAGCTGGCAAAAAAAGAAAACAAAAACAAATCTGAAATCACGCAAGGAGGGCTCTGGAAGATTCACACTAAACAAACTGTTGAAGCCTCTTTCTGTTTATGATAAGTGTCAGTAGATTTCTGTGTATCTCACTGCCGTGTCTGCTGGTTTTCTTTTCTGACTGTAAAAGCAGCATAAAGTAGAACAGGGGTATCCTGCAACTGCTTTCCATTCAGACATCTGCTAATTAGCACTCTGTCAGGTAGAAGGGAACAACTCATCAGCACTGTCACCTGCTCAAGGGATGTTTTGGAATGAAAATTTGGAGACTCCTGGCTCTCAGCAGCGTATTGTTGGTCACGCCTGCTATAGTACACATCTCTACATGGCATCTCTTTGTAGCTGTACTCCCCCTCAATTCAAAGTCACCTTGGTTTGGCGTGGCACCTTAAACATGTAAGCTGTAAATGGCCCAAACAATATTTCCTCAGAGTGCAGGGGGATATAAAGCAAATTAAAAGCTAAATTATGCAGGAAGTGAAGGCTTAGCAGTGCATACATTGATTTCAGAAAGTCTCATTTTCACAGAGCTGTTACTTTTGTAGAAAACAGCTGCAGATAATTAAACTAATCAATGTACATTTGGTTGTGTTTTTATGATTTGTGGGGCTCACCTAAATCAGGCTTACATGTTGTTAATTTTATATCATGCTGCTGTGTTCTTTAAACAGCAGCATGGAAATGCCCTCATTGTATGTTATGTCTCACATTGTGTCCATATGAAAAAGAAATACAAGTAATGTTGCAGCAGCAGAAGTAACTGAGAACTGTCATTATTTTAGGAATTAAAGCACACTATGAAATGTTGCTGTTGTTAAGCCGTATGCAGAGGCTGCCATTGTGGGAGGACATTACATGAAACTGTGTCTTATCTAAAGCTTTGCTGCATGGAGGTTTTTTCTGTCCAATAGAGCGACTTCAACTAGCCAAAAAGCCATTCAAAACGTTGTATTATTGCTTATTGGACAGCCTGTTCCCTCAACTTTTGTTCATCTGCCTAACATTCAGCCAGCAGTGTAGCTTCCCCTTTCTCTTCAATAACTGAGGGATAAAGCATCTTAAAATAAGAATCTTGATTTTATGAGAAAGGAAAAAGTTTCCCCATTCTAACGAGATACAGTGAGAATTATTTTTTTCACACTGCACAAATGTATTCTTTATATCACACTGTGAAAAGGTCTGTTCAAAAGTGTCAAAGGGAGGAAATGCTGTGGGGACCATCATGTCCAAAGAAAGCTTGCTGCTTTTTAAGGTCCATTTTGGGGGTTTATTCAGTTGGCCGTCAGGTGCACTGGAGGAAAACTGACCCTGATAAACAGCTGACTGCCATTTACTGAACCAAAGCAATGGACCACTAAAAATGCAGTAATTAGCAAATGAACTAAACTGAAAACTCTTCAAGTGCTTATTTTAGATACAATTTCAACCAACACATTTACAACTGTGTTGCATCAACACTTCTTTGAACAAAACTCTGAGGATTTGGGTACTAAGTGGACCAAGTAGAGCTGTTTTGAAAGCAAACTGTCATACTTGCATTCTTTTTTGATACTGGAAAGCAGCTTAAATGAACTATTATGTAACGCGCCAAATGTTTTCAGTTGGTAAGAGGTCTGGACTGCAGATAGGGCAATTGTGAAATGTGGAGAATGCGGCTCGGTATATCTTCATGAAATAAGCAAGGCCTTCCCTGAAGAAGAGGTCGTCTGAATGGCAGTACATATTACAGATTAATGGCGCCTTCAGTGATGTGCAAGTGCAAGTGAGATGATGTGTAAATACACATGAGATATGAGCCTTTAATCAGAGTATGCGTGTGCAAAAGTGATATGTTGTATGTCATATGAATATGTTATGCATTTCATCTTTGTAAGCTGCATCTTTCCTAAGATGGAAAGCTATTGTCTTTTCAGTGCAGTAGATTTTGTTATTCTTATTAACAAAGTTTTCACAGGACTCTATGCAGGCATGTCAAAAACTAGTACAACCTATGATTCAATAGCTTGTAGAACCACCTTTAGCAGCAATAACTTGAAGTAATAGTCTATATGAATTTATCAGTCTCACACGTTATTGTGGAAGAATTTTGTCCCACTCTTCTTTACAACGTTGCTTTAGTTCATTAGTGTCATGATCTAAGGCCAAAGGAAGAACTCAGGATGCAGATCACAGTCTGCAAGGTTTAGAGTTTTTAAATTGTGTGAGGTCAGTGCGTATACAAATTGTAGTGCTCGGCTGCAGTGCAAGAAGGTGCGATCTCTCTCTCGTGAAGGTCCAGTTATTCCAATCCCCAAAGTGCAGCGATAAATCCAGAGTGGGGTCCAGGTTAAAGGTGTCTGTAAAGGGATCGAATGCAGGGTGTGTAGTACTAGTCAATGATCTGGTGATGAGCGAGGGTCCCCAGGCCTGCTTAAGAGTCTTCCTACCGTATCAGCATGACAGGAAACAGGTGTGCCATGGGAGTTTAGGGGAAACACACCTGCTCCTGTAATTAAGCACAATTAGGTCAACCACACACAAGCACACACCGATAGGAGAGAGAAAGAGAGAAGCACAAGGGGAGAGAGAGAGAGAGAGAGAGAGAGAGAGAGAGAGAGAGAGAGCGAAAGAGAGAGAGAGAGAGAGATCCACTACTGGTGGACCAGGGACCATGACAGCTAGGGTTTATGCAAAGCTATCTTAAGGTCCTGCCACAGCATTTCAGTCAGGGTGAGGTCTGGACTTTGGTCCATTGCAACAGCTTGATTCTTTTCTTTTTCAGCCATTCTGCTGTAGCTTTACTGCTGTGCTTGGGATCATTGTCCTGTTAGCCCGATTTTGGTCAAGCTTTAGCTGTTGGACAGATAACCTCACATTTGACGGTAGAATACTTTGGTATACAGAGGAGCTGATGGTTGACTCAATAACTAGAAGGTGCACAGGTCCTGAGGATGCAAAACAGCCCCAAATCATTACCCCTCCACCACTGTACTCAACAGTTAGTATGAGGTGTTTGTGCTGATATGCTGTGTTTGGTTTTCACCGACTTGATGTTGTGCATTATAGCCAAACGTCTCCACTTTGGCCTCATCTCTCCACAGGACATTATTCCAGAAGTCTTGCAATTTGTTCATTTGCAACTTTGCAAACCTAAGCTGTGCTGTCATGTTCTTTTTAGAGTGAAGAGACTTTGTCTTGACAACCTTTCGAAACAAGCCATACTTGTTCAGTCTATTTCTAATTGTACTGTCATGAACTTTAACATTCAACATGCTGACTGGGGCCTGTAGAGTCTGAGATGTAGCTCATGGTTTTTTTAACAGTTTCTCTCATTGCACAACCTGACATTGGGGTGAAATTGCGGGGATGTCCACTTCTGGTAAGATTGTGGCATTTTGATAACACGTACCTGAATGCTCCAGACCAGCAAACTGACAAAACTTCTGCTTTTATAGAGATGCTCACAGTTAATCAAGTGCATTTGCTTGGCAGAACCTGACTGCTAATTAAGCCTCTTAATTCCGATGGAGGCAGCAAGGGTGTACTTAGTTTTTTCACACAACTGCACAGTCTAGTAAAAACTTTCTTTTTCACATGACAGGCTAGAAATTTTCTATGAAAACATTTACTTCTCTCTTAAACACGTTTAATTTATTTCTTTTTGTATAAATGTGTATTGTGCAGGTTTGGTGAATTTAAGAAAAAGGAAAAATTGTATAAAGCCTTTTAAGAAGATGATATACTTTATTATTTCCCCTAATGGTGAAATTACCACATCTCAACACACTCCATTTTATAGGTATACACACTTTACATGCAGCTGAGTGATACACACTAATCACAAAAAGTTAAGGATATTCGGCTTTCAGATGAAATTTCAGGATAGACTATATACAGGTGAACTTTTTTTTACACTTTTTTTTTAGATTAGATTAGATTCAACTCAAACAATGAAATGAAAGTTTAGCATCTCAGCCGAAGTGTAAATAATATTGTGCAGATGGTGCAGTTATTATAAAGTGCAATGACTACATAAATATAATATACACACAGGTACAGAATGATTTAAAGAATAAAATGCATTATGAAATAAATTCCAATGCAATGAATGCACATGTCCAGCTGTTCAGTGTTTCAGTACAAATTTGAACCTGCTGTTCTCTAAAAAGGTGCTTAGCTGCAAAATTCCCAACTGGTGTTTGCACCATTAATCGACCAATAAGTTTTCTGATTCAATTAGAATTGATATTTGAACAGTCCTCTTCATCATGCTGTTCACATTTTGACATCATGAGACCAAGTGGGAAGTGGCCTCTGAACTTAGAGTGTCACAGAGTGTCATCAGCAGGTTGCAACAGGGATACAGAGAGACTGGAAGAGTCACAGAAGTCAAGCTGTAATTGATGGTCAAGGCCACACGACAAATTATTGAGACACTGACATTTTTTGTTGTGGTATACCCACCACTGTTGTTGGCTTTTGTTTCAATAAACTGTTGGAGATGAGGAAATCCCCACTGCATGCTTCTACTTTCATGATATAATATCACTGTAGCATAAACTTTTTACATTTTCCATAAATTTCACCCAAAAGCCAAATATTCTTAACTTTTTGTGAGTAATGTACATGTACACACAAACAGATGTGTGAGAGAAAAGGGCCAGCCGTTACAAGTTTGATAACTTGCTAAGGGGCACCTCGGCAGTGCTCGGAGGGGGCTGGTGGCTCCAGCCTCCACAGACTCGAGACAGCTCCATATCAGCAGCCCTCTGGTTCCTAACTACTCACCATCGCACTGAGCCACTGCTGCTTCAGAGGGAACAGCAAGTGATGTTACTAAAGGCAGTGTTGGTTGAGGCTGAAGATTCCAAATATAAAGAAAGAAAAAATAGAAAGATGTCAGCCCAACAAACCTCTCGAGTCCGCTCCTCATCTCTGCTCTGAGGCTAACAGCATCTGGTTACATTAGTCGCTACTCTCTGGATGAACTCTTGGTGGTCATATTGCGCTGGGGTTGATGTAATTGTTTTGATTGTTTCAAGAGACAATATTGCTGGTTATGTTGCTTCCATATATATTTTTAAAACTTTTTAAAGGAGAATGTTTTGATGTTAGGGAGTGAAACCACACTGTGATCAAAACAATCTTTCAGAGGAAAAGGTGACAGGTAAACAGTCATAACATTAATGCAATAGCATTAAATTCACATGAATTTGCAGCCAGAAAGGCAAACGCCAAGAGTGAAGGCAGAAATGCGACAAAGCCTTAGTTTGCATCATTTACATTCAAGATTCAAGATTCAAGATTCTAGATTCTTTATTGTCATTTCAACCACATATAGCTGATGCAGAACATAGTGAAATGAGATGGCGTTTATCCGGGACCTGGTGCAACATAAACATA
>VUQH01059200.1:13999-27106 GCA_015106775.1 Etroplus canarensis | reverse complement strand
ACCATTCTTATTGAAAAGTTCCACAATCAGCGCCCTTACCACTGGTCCGAGATGCTGGACATAAAGGTTGATGGAGAGCACTTGGAACAAGTAAACCACTTCCGCTACCTTGGCTCCACAATCTCAAGCGACGGCTCCATTGATAAAGAGATCAACATAAGGATTGGTATAGCATCCAACGCTTTCAATACACTCAACAACATCTGGAAGAACAGAGGAATCTCTCTCGCTACCAAGATCATAATCTACGAGCGCGGAGTCATTACATCTCTCTTATATGGCTGCGCCACATGGCCACTTAAACAGCAGCAGTTACACCGGTTAGATGCCTTCCATCACAACTGCCTTCGTCGAATCCTAAAGGTACATTTTTATGATCACAAATCAAACGTGGAGATAAGGAATCGAACGGGGTGCTGCAGTCTAGGCATCAGCATAAGCTACTACCGTCTCCTCTACTTTGGCCACGTGGCACGCATGCCTGATGGCAGGCTCCCTAAATACCTGCTGGATTGGGTTCCCGCCCATGGTTCTCGAGGTGCTGGCTGACCAAAACTCAACCTTATAAAGACATTAGGTATTGATCTTGAGATGCACCTGGGAGATGGCTGCAATATTGGGATGGGGAAGCGCTACGCATTAGACCAATCTAACTGGCAATGCCTACTGAAGTCCGCTAAACTGCACTTAACGAATTGTGAGCAGGCAGACCCACTGAAGGACGGATGAAGACTTGACCAAGAAGAAGAAGAAGATAGGTGTGATGGTTGTCTGTCCCTTTGTGGTAACCCTGTGATAGACTCGTGACATGTCCAGGGTATATGCCAGCCTTCGCCCCATGCCAGCTGGGATAGGCTCTTGCAACTCTAAACTGGATAACCAGAAGTTAGATGGATGAATGCATGGATGCATGGATGGATGGATATTCTATGGACCACTATTCTTCCAAAACATATTCCCTCACATTATCTTTGATAATGGATGCCCCTGTAGTTGGTATTTGTTATTCAGTTTTTGTCTTTGTCACTCAAGCCTTCTGCTTTCAAAACAAGTTTCTAGTCACAATAACAGTAATTAGATTACCTTGAGGCCAACAGTTAATCCTATTACTTCGTGCAGAATGATACCTAATACCACTGCATACCTGCGACCGCCAGGTCCGGTCTCCTTCTCTCTCCTCAGCTCTCCACGACTGCTGCTGTTGGAAGGTCTGGCTGAGTTGCGATCCAGAGAACCTGTAGGTCGCAGGGCTGAAATTACATGGCCTGATTGGTGAGTCTGAACACCAGCCCCTCTGGAGGGGTACTGAGATGAAGTGTACACAGGCAGGCAAGGCCTGGTCTGCTCTTGCACCCCTTTTCCACAGGTCCGGGAACAGGTTGACCAGGGCCCCCACATGCCCCAGGAGCCCTGAATTTCTCTGTGCTCTGCCCTGAACTCCTCTTGGGGCTCTACCCTCTGAGGAACCTGCATGGAAAAGAAACGGCCTCAATTAGCAACACCGCCAAGTGCAAAGAAGCAGAAGAGTACTCCAAGATGTGAATGCCAAAGTTTCATGGAAAGCTTTTATCTGCAAGACTTTAATCTTTAAAGATTATTGCCTTGAATAAAAGCTTATGTCGGGGACCTCATCTCATCACCAGGACTATCCTGCTCTTCTGCCTCCCACTACCGCTCATGAAACAGACCTCTGTTCATGGTAATAAAGCCCTGATTTGGCTGATTAGTGGGTGTCTGTTAGTGGCCTATCCCCTATTGGCTACCTGCTTTTCTCACTGTTGACTCTATCCCTCTGTGCCACTGTGCCAGGGACATATTAGCAGCGATCACTGCACTCTCTGTTTGAGGAACTTGCCAGCAGGAGTCCTTTTCCAAGCTGCCTTTATCTGTGAAGTTGCGTGGAAATCCTGTCTTTAAGAAGCACTTTGTCTCCATTCACAGCAAGCTCTCTGGGCAAACACATGGCCGTAGTAAAAGCTCAGCTGCCTTTGACTTTTAGTGGACAGAAAGAGAATACAAAAGCAGTAGGGAGAGTTGGCAGGGAGTTCTTCTGCTGTCAGTCAGTCTGTGCAGCTATTCAGAGAGACCCTGGACCACCCCTCCACCTCTTCCACTGCCCCAGCTTTTGTAACTCTAATCCACTATCATCTTCGGGTCACCAAAAGGTCACACAACTGGACAAAAATGAAGCCGATTTGCACACACATCCTACCTTCTGACAATTCTATTGACTAGTTCTGTTTGTCATCCAGTTTCATCTACTTGGTGAACCCAAAAGTTTCTTCCATGTGACTCCATGTGAGGTTCACGAGGTGGTTTGCTGACAGTTGTCATTAGCCCTCTTTGTTTTGCTGCAATCAACTGATATTTTCACTTTCTGTCTGTACAAGTTTACAGATTATCACCCTGGTCAGGTTCCCCCTGGGAAAACTCATTTACAGTTTAGGCTGGCAAAGACACAATCATGCATGCCATCTTTGGCGATGAGCATTCCAGTCTCCTGTTCCAACCAAGCAATTAGACTGACAGATGGAAAAAAACAAAAAGAAAAATTCCTTGAAATGTTTGCTGGAGGTCTACCATCATGAGATTCTGGGCACCAAGCAAATCACACAAGTTAGAACACTTATGAATTTCTACCCATCTGCTATGCAACTGCCGCTCACCTTTCTGTGGTCTGTTGTGTGCTGACTATCCAGGGGGTCTGACCAAAGCAACAGCAGCAGCACAGACACTCTGTAGATGACAGAGAGAAGTAACTGCATGTCATAAGGAAAGTTTTGAAACACTGTTGTTGCTGAATTGGCAGATTTAAGGATAATTAGGGAATGAATCATTCTCACAAAAAAATGAAAAAAAAAAAAAACAGGAACACAGACATTTATCAGCACTTAACAACAAATGAATACACACGCTATGAAATTACCTGACAATCCAGAAGCAGGCTCCCTGCATAGTTCCTGGTTTCCTAAAGCTGGGCACTTAAGCGTAAAAAGAGAAAGTTTACATTAGCATACACCTGAGTGGTGGTGACATTTTCAGCAGTGCTGTCTCTGGACACAGTCCAGAGGCTCCTGAGAGTTAGACTCGGTCCAATCACTATCTATCTGCAGAACAGATTCAAGTCACCTTTTTTTAGTTTGGCATATAGTCTGAGAAGGCAGTTCAAAACTTGCAGCTGTGCCTCAGATTTTTTGTTGTTCTTTTTTGCTGTTTTCATTTGCCACCACATCACTCTGCCTGGCAATCCATCTGGACTCACAAAAAGACTGTTACCCATTCGACCCTGTGTTGACCTCTCAACTCCAATAAAATCTGCCCCCCCATCCAGCAGGTTCCAGTTTCAGTTAGAGGAAGACTTATCCCTTACCATATGACTCAGTCTTGCTTTGCACTGTCTCCAGCTTAAGTTTACTGGCTCAAACCAAATGTTCAAAAGTCCTGTAAACTACTACACAGCAAACACTGAGCAAACATTTAAGGATGGATGGGGTGGGTGGGTAATTAGTTTGTAATTACTATATTCATCATCGCGTTTCATTTCTGAGCGCACCGGAGGACAATACGAGGCATTTTAAAGGTCACCCAGCAGACAGTAACTTACTATTAATTAGTGTGATCCTTCCCTAGAGCAGGGTGCCACATCTCATCATAGATGTTTACTCTCTTCTCTATAAAAATACATAATTTTACAGCTTCAACATCACTTTTATTACAGCAAAATAATCAACAATGATGATAACATTACCGAAATGATTATAACACCATCTCCACGTACCTGTAGGGTGGGTTAACTGTGCGTTAAAACCAGTGAATCCTATCAGCGCGCAATCCTCATGGTCGAAATATTAATCCAGGTAGAAATGCAGGGTTTCCCTCTAGAAGCTTGCTGCTGAGCCATGTAAAGCGGTTAAACCGTACCTAGAGTTGTGAACCAAACCCAGGCAGGGTGTAAACTCCAGACCCTGATCACCACGGTGATTCCGGCGGTTCAACTTTTACGCACGAAGACGCTGAATGACAGAAAGCTGGTTACGGACACGCCGAGTAGAAAACACCGTCTGCTGCGCCCCCTGTCGCAGTTACTGCTTCGTCTTAGTTTGTGCGTTTGTGTGCCATGTAAATACTGAGGTGCGAGTCTCCTTTCCAACTCTGCGAGAAGGTGGTTGCGCGCTTGGATATGTTTGCGTGCCAAGTGGGAATGGCGCGGGATTATTCTTAATGTTCAGCCCCAATGTCTCTCAGACACTCCTCTCACCGTGAGCTGTCCCTTTTTGAGCCACAGGCAGGTAAACGATCCCACTTATCAACTCAACTCCCAAAGGCTCCATGTGGCGAAAAGCACAAAAAACCTGACTTCACTTACTTACTCTAAGCTTCTCCTCTTTAACACTAAATATCGCAAGGCAGCGAGGACGCCCTTCTTATTTCTCTGCTGCTTGCATGCATGTTGCAAGATCATGTTTGATTCTTTCTCAAATGTTCAATTATTTTAATCAGCATCAGCAGCGATCACAAAAAAAGGCACAAACTTAAAGGGCCATTCTGTCCAAACAGTACTTTTTCCCCTTTTGCCACACAGAAATGCTATTCAGTTCATGCCTTTGTAATATGATCACTTTTGTATATGCTCTACAAAAGGGCACTGAAGAAACTATTCTTTAAGCACTCTGGTAAGAAGAAATATACCTTTTGTCTCTGTGCAATGATCTCAGTATAGCTGCCATCATTGTGCTATGCATAGTGATTTACATTACTGAGAACATCACAGAATCACAGCAAAACTGAATTTCTATGAAACTATAATTCAGTTAACCAAAATTTTTCTGTTTTTCAGATAATCTCAAGGGTGCAGACTTCATTAAGTGGGGTCAAAGCAAATGGGATAATATTTTTAACCTAAATGAAAACTGAATGCATTTTATAAAACAAAAAAAAAAGACTTAATTTATGAGGGTGGTCAGAAGTGGAGTGACATTTAGCCTCAGGCTGAAATCCCAGACATCAGCTGTTTTATTTTTTGCAAACTAAAAAAGCTCATTGTATTGTTCTGTTCAGTCTGTTTACTTTGACTGAAAAACAGAGCTATGCATAGATGAGTGGTTTATGCCACAGCATCTTATTATAGCCATCATTTGTAAACATGCAGCCTTCATTATAGTGTATAGCCAACATAATTTGCAAATACTGTTAAATCATTACATCAGTCTGACTACAAAAGCAAGTAGCATAATTCTGTGCACAGTGATCCACTCTCTCACCTATGTAGCACTGCACTGCAGTATGCCTCTGTGGGATAGGTTGCCCCCACTGGCTTTCCTCACTAGATGCTGAGACTGCTCAGGAATTTAACCCCAATGCTTCCAAACGTCTCACAGGCAAACAAGACTCCAGTAACAGTATTGTTCATGAACTGCTGTTTCAGATGACCCTTTAATAGTGTGTCTAGACAAGATTAGATGAGAGTAGAAACTGTTGTCTTACACAAGGTGAAAATATGCAATGTCACTGGACTACACTAGAAAAAATATCTGTCTAAAGCATTAGAATGACAAGTGAGAGTGTTGGGTCTCTTTTTATTCACAAAAATATGTTAAAGGGTTACTATAACTTAAATTTCAGCGAATATCTATTTAATTTAAAAATACTAACCAAGATACCACATCTGGGTCACTATAATCCCTAAATTTGGTTGATTCACTAACAAATTGCAAAACTGTTTAAGATCATTATTTTTTGCAGCCCGTGGTTCACAATAAACAATACACTTGGTTCGTTCCAGAAGAAACTAATAGTTGGTCCTGTGAGGTGGAACGAATTGGCAGCCGACTCTCCAGACTCCAGAAATGTCTATCAGAGAGTTGAGTATATCAGCACTGCAGCCTCCAAACTAGCGCTTAGGTTTTATTGCTTGTCAGTCACCCAAACACAGATTAGGTAGATAATATTGCATTAGTTTAGTCAGCAATTTCATATAAATGCAATAATGCATCCACTCACCCTTCACACACTCTTTTTTCATTTCACTTTAGCTTCCTCTGTGTCTCCAGGTTTGTAATTATACTATTGAGCTTCTAAACAGACTACTGCAAAGCTTACTGCTGAATGACTTAAAGCATGTAACCTGAGGGTTTAAAGTTGTCTGAGAAATAGAAGGTACACAAAGACTGAGAGAAAGTTAGTTCATAATGTGCATCCTGAAAACATTTTCTTCACAGCCTTGCAGAAATCCTCATAGTAGTTTGTTTCTCATTAACCAAGCTCTTCTTGGCTGATCTCCACTGTGTATTGGCAGCTGAGACCTACAGTGGTGCTGTTGTGACAGAAATGAAGAGCTTTGATTTACTGTGGACTGTGATCCAAGAGCTCGGTTTTCAGACTTAGATAAAAGCATTTTTGATAATATAGCCAGTGATAACCGACAATAAGTGAAAACCTCTCGCCCTTCACTCACTCAGTTCTTCAGGATATGTGATAAGTATTAAAGCTACTGATTGTTTTTCATGTAACCAGATGAATCCTTTGCAACAACACAGCAAATTTAACTCAAAAAAGTTAAGAAAAAAATACTCAGCTATGACATATTAAAATTGCTCTCTCTCTCTCTCTCTCTCTCTCTCTCTCTGCCTTGACACTTAATGTTGAAAATAAAAGAAATGGAAGAATTACACTGCTGGAGACAGACAGCGGTGCTACTCTTTGGGTAAAGCTACTAAGTAACTAACAAAGACAAAAATATAGTTTATACATTTGTATTTTTGTACACACAAATTATTTTTTATCATTATTAAACACTTTTTTTGCAAAAAAAAAAAACTGACACTCTGATTTCTAATACATACGGCAGTACAAATGTCATAAGGGCCTACGATGAACAAATATGTGTTTAATTTGAGCAACAGACTGACTGTCAGTTATTACTCACCAAGACATATGGAGCACATATTCATGTGTGGAGCTTTCTTGACTGCGTGGAGCTCAGGAAATACTACACTGTCTGGACTTCTTTCCAGTAACGAGACATTGTTCTCAGTTTCTGGCTCCGCATCTGCATGCTGTCACTTGTCATGAAGTTCTGTCATTCCTTTGGGACTAGACGTTTCTTGCAGTGTTGACAGCTGTAGTCCCAAAACCTGACAAAATATGACAGCAGCACATTGCTGGTAAGCAGCAATGTTGTTTATCAGAGTGGTTCAAAATAAACTAGTTGTAGTTTTCTGATAGTAGACATTTGCCCTGAGAGGTTTCCTGTCAAAGCAGAACTATAAGCCTGGCTTAATGGCTTCAGGAGGCAGGAGCCCCAAAACAACATGATTCTGTCTTACTTGCTGTACTAAAAGTTTAGCTGTTTGTGCACTTATATTATCCACTCTGCTGGAAGAGATGCTGAACTGTAATCTGCAACATGGACAAAAAGGTTTGTTGTGGGAGAAATGTAAATATGAAGTTTAAGATCACCCACTCACATTATATTCCACCAGAAACTAACCAGCGGGCAAAGGGAAGAGAAAACTCATTTAACATGCAACCTGATGTTCTTGTCTTTTTCGAGTCACATGCCCCTGGGCAAGGCATTGATCTCCAGTGGGGTGGATGACATAGGACAACAGTACCTGTCAGCATGTGTGGGGCTGTTTGACACTCCATCCCCCTGGAGGTACTCCTCTGGCTTGTTGTCTGATTAAATAAGGGTTAACATATTTTTTTGTAGGGTTGAGGAACAGGTGGTGAGAAACAGGTGAAGCCTCTACAGCTTCAGGGACATTCCAGTTTGAGTTCATGCTACTTAGAAGACTCTTCATAGTTTTTGGACCTCCTAGCATGTGCACAGAGCCTCTGCCTCATGGGATACCAGTGGCTTATGAGGTGTTCATACTGCTGACCTTCAACGTGACTGTTGAATCCCAAAAAGACATAACATGCTTTAAGGGTGGAGTCACTTCCTTATAAAATCAAAAATTATCTGACCGGATGCCTGGAAGATCTGATTCCTTCCAGTAGAGACAGTTATAGGAAAAATAATTGTGCACACCACGCACACAAGCTCAGTGTTAATGCAGAATTTTTTAATACTAAGTACAATACAGAAAATCAGTGGTAAACAAAGAAAAGACCTTGTCTTTTTCACGCCCTTGCATGTATGTCCAGCAGCAGGAAGTGAGAGAGCGATGGGCGAGACAGGCTGTAAGATGGAAAAATCATTCTAGTCTCAAGAAAAGAGACACTGGTCGTGTTTAGCTGATGATAATAATGCTGTAGAGGGGTCATTCAGAAGGCTTTTAAAGTGCAGAGGATGCTCCTTCAGGATCACAATGCACTATGAGTCACTAAGTCTCTATAACTTTCTTCAAGTATTATATAGCTCCAAACTCTGAAGAATTAAACTGTGGATTTTCAGTGAAAAGCTACATTCAGACAATTTCTTCAGACATCTGTAAAATAGCCTACATACATCTCAAGCAAGTGCTTTCAACAGACTAAGGAAATACACCCTCCTGTTTCCAAATACATTAAAACTGATAAGAGTGATGATGTGTTATCCATTTGAAATGAAGCAAAGAACGTGCCCAGGAAAGCTCTGTCCACATGTGCGCATGTGTGTTGTGAACTGCTGGTCCTTTTCACTTTGTATCAGAGAGCTTTGCTAGGCTGGCTTGGCGAAAGGTCGCTCGGTCCCTCATCTCCAAGACACAGTCTCTCACCATCTCTGCAAACATAGAAGGCCAGAGCTTATGTAAAGCCTCGCCCTTCAGATTGGTGTCTGATGCACTTTGGACCAACTCCTGGAGGTACTGCTCTATCATGGCAGTGCGCTCTGATGACTCCACACTTCCCTCCTGTGGAAAAAAAGGAGAGGACATCATTCATATTCATTCGCTTTTCTGTGGTAAGAAAAAGTCTGTGAAACCTTTTGAAATTAACTGCTCAGTGTGATAAAAATCTGATCTAAGTCACAAGTATACATAGATTTAAGCTAATAACACACAGACAACAATAATCCTTCATGTCTTTATTAAACACACCCATAACACATTCACAGTCCCTGTGGAGAAAAAAGAAGTTAAACCTTGGATTTTCAACTGGTTAGATGCTCAGAATGAAACTTTGGACCATTCTTCCTTGCACGTGCTTCAGCTCTGTCACTTTCTTAGGATGTGTGGTGTAAACAGCTCTCTTGAGCTCATTTTATATTAGCTCTATTTTGTCATGATGTTTGCGCTGATCTCACATGCGACAAGAGATCATGAAAGAATGGGAATTTGGTTTGTGCTGTTTCATATTAAATCCCAAATGTGTCCAAAGTACTTTGTGATTGAATTTGTTGAGTGTCGTAACGATTTGCAAAACACTGTAAAAAGACAGTGCTCCCTTGTATTTCCCCAAGGGCTTGCCACAGCAGATGAATTTGCATAGATAATTCGGCAGATACCCTTCCTGGCACAACCCGCCCATTGTGG
The DNA here is from genome assembly GCA_015106775.1 of Etroplus canarensis. Lineage (NCBI taxonomy): Eukaryota > Metazoa > Chordata > Actinopteri > Cichliformes > Cichlidae > Etroplus > Etroplus canarensis. The sequence goes on along the minus strand of VUQH01059200.1, from coordinate 17,648 downwards.
CTGGGGCTTGTGTCTCCACCTGGACTTGAACCATAGATCTTTTACATACAAGGTAAATCTTTCATGAACACCTCGTATTGTTGCTGATGTCAGGGTGCCAATTTTGAAATTTCCAAAACTTTCACAAAGAGTTAAGATTTCATAAACCTTCACAACATGTCACAACAGTGTCACAGACTGTTGTAAATGCTTAGTAAATGTCGTAAATGCATGCTAATCTTTCATAACCACATCAGGCTGGTTCAGCAAATTTTTCCACAAACAAAAGGTCACGAAAATTCACAAAGCAGTTGCAAGAAGGGTACAACGCCTCATGAAAGTCATGAATACCTCATAATGCGTCATGAGAATTCATAGCATTTTCCTAAACAATTCATCACATTTTGTATCTTTATTGTAACTGCTCTACGATGGTTCGCGAGGAGTCATAAACACATCGTAACTGTTTTTTATCTGTTTTGTACAAACTGGAATCCAAAAGCCTCTCCACAATGAATTATTATGAATTTCATGTTGTGTTGATTCATAATCAAATCTGCATATGTGGGAAGATTTACCTGACACACTGACCTGCACTGACCTGCATCAGGTCAGTGACCTGCTGCATCACCCTAGATCTACAAAGCTTCAGCTCAGGGACTGTTAGCATACAGGATCCTGTAAGATACCTTGATAAAATCAGGATGTCCAGAAAGCATTTACTCGGGTAAGCCTATAGCTCACCTGGCTGAGTAGGTGACCCATGTACTGAAAGCTATGCTCCATACTACAGTGAACCAAGACCATGTCCTGCGGTTTACTCACTCTCTCTTTACATTATCCTGCATAATAAACTCCATTTTTGCCTCACTGTGCATGATGTTTCCTGTTGGAGAGATGTTCGCTGGCTGCTTACTCTGACTTCGCAAAGTTTTGCTGTTCATTGATCTAGTTTATTATAATCCCTTTTTTTAAATAACAAAGATGAGAGCATGTTAGATTAGGAGAAATATATATTTGACATGACTCTTGACAAGCCTCTGTTATACATACTACTAGGTAGACATAAATTAATTGCTGATGTACAGGAATTAAAAAAGCTAACATAATGCCATCTTGATCCTTGGATATAAATTTTGCACTGTATATAATTTATAACCTGCACCAAATTGAAATGTGTACATCTACGGCTTAATAAAAACAACTCATCAAAGTGAAAGAGGTGACCTGAACATGGGGCAAAAAAATAAGAGCAATGTCATGCCAAAACAGGTACTGGTGCCTGATCTGCACAAACATGTCAGATGCACCACTCCATCCTCAATGAATGGAGGTTAAACTGCACCCAAATAAAACAGGATGAAACTGCATTAGTGCAACTGCCAGTTACCAATATGCTACAGCAGCTATAGGCGTAAGTGTCTCAGTGGAATCATGTTAACTTTATTTGGTTGAGGAAAGTGGTTTTGAAATCTCATAAAATGCTAAGTTACCTGTATGTACTGTGGGTTGCTCCAAAATATATTTCCTCTGTGTTATCTTTCTATGGCTCTATTATAATGAATAAATTTCTTTTAAACTGGTCGCTTAGCAGTCCACTTCTACCCTAGCTCCTCCCTTACTGCTGTATCTGACTTAATTAATGCCTCATCTGTTGTAACTGATGCCTGCTCTGTTCTCTAAATATAAATTACTGGAGATGGAAACAAAAACCTTCTTTTGACAACAGTGGCCCCAAAAGAATTAGATTTTTGGTAAGGGATCGATGCCAAATGGTGATTTCTGTCGCATTCTCTATTAATGGCCTGAGTGTTAATTGTATGAATGACACCAGAATCCGATTCCTATTCAAGTCACCGCTTGGGTTTTCTCTTTCTGGCTTTTTGAGGATGAAGTACAGTATGCAGTGTAAATAAGAGCTAACCTCAGGGCTCTCTGCATTGCAGTCTCTGCTCGGGTAGTTAAACAATGCTCTGCTCAGGCCTTCTCCCAGGAGCTTCCCATTATCACGCAACTCCTCTGGACTCAGTCCTGCCCGCCGGCCACGCCCCTCCAACAGGAACTGCAGCTGCCGCTTCCTTAAGGGTGAAGAAAGAGAGGAGGGGATCAAGTTAGAAGAAACCCACAAACACCTGGGGATAAATGGAGGCTGCAAGTGAGTGACACCAAGATAATAAAGCTGTATTCTTGTGTCCATCAAATAACACTCTCTCACCTTAATACTGTAAAAACAGCTTCTTGAAAAATTTTTAAAAAACTGACTCACTTGAGAAATGATCACAGTTGACAGCACAGACAGATAAAAAAAAAGACAGATGATAAAATCCAATCAAACAGGCATGAAAATATTTAAAATCTTAATAGTCTCTTAGAAAGATTTCCATAAATCTGTTTGTTTGTTTTTTCTCCTCATTATCACACAGAAGCAGGATGTATTTTTAAAGCAGTAAAGGACAGTACATAAACTACATCAAATGCTGCTGTCTATCTGACTGAAATCTAATTTGATGCACTATTGCATCAACATGTCCCACAGGTCAGTGCCAGGATGCTGAAACAGTTTTTCAAAGAAAGCTGGAGGCAAATATTCTTTTTAGGATAAGCTATTCATGTAGAGTGTGTGAGTGTATGTGTGCCAAAACATATGAGTGTGTATCAGCTACACATTATTATAACTAACAAGTAATAAAGGCCTAAGTTTAGACTTGACAAAAAACTTGAAACAATACTGGAATTGGGCTAAACATGATGTTTTAGTTTCTGACTGAGTTTTACAAACACAATGCAAATCACATCTGTTTAGTGCTGTGCAGTTTTTGGAGCATTTTTGTCTAACAGTGACATTAAGCAAGCATTTATCAAGTGCATTCAATTTCACATTTAGTTTCCCTTTGACGTCTTCTCACAGTGAGGAAATTTGGTATGTAGAAGAAGTGAGATTATTAATGGAGCAAACACTCACATATCACCCTAACATTTTCCCATTAAAAGTAGATTAATAAATGCTTTGGGGAATTCCCTCTCACAAGTTGTTCACAGTCTACCAAGTCTAAGTTTGCCAAGTGGGCATTTAAAAAATTACAAAAATAAACAAATACAATTGTCACATAGCCACTGAAAGCAGCAGACTACAGCATCTTCATCTGCAGCCGCATATTGCGATGCATTGAGGAATATTATCAATGCTGCACTGCACAGCCACGCTAGAGAAGAGAAAGGGAGGATACTTGTGCATGTTTTCTAAGTCAAAATCAAATTTATCACCTGGTCAGTCAGACGACCATTCACATTTATTACAGAAAAGGAAAGAAGAATAGATTTTGCATGCAATTTATTAGGTAAGTAATGACTACAAATTGGCTAAATGCTAAATTTTAAGAATCACGTCCATAGAAACACATATAGCTAAGAAATGTATATAACATAAATATCATGACACGTTTCCAGTGTCAGTTAGAGCTCCTTATGCTGCAAAACACAGTAAATTAAACTGAAAGAAATCAGTGTAATGAGATCATGAATTCCATAACATAGGATGAAGTGATTTTTTTTTTTTTTTTTTTTTTTTTTTTTTAAAATAACATTTATTAAAAAAAAATATATTTTTTTTTTTTATTTTTTTATGTTTTTTTTTTTTGAAAAAAAAAAAAATATAAAAAAAAAATAAAAA
>VUQH01059199.1:0-18295 GCA_015106775.1 Etroplus canarensis | reverse complement strand
TTTGAACATGGCATGCTTGTTGATGCCTAACTGGCTGATCCAAGTATTTCAAAAACTGCTGATATTTTGGGATTTTCTCACACAACCATCTCTTGGGTTTACAGAGAAAATATCCTGTGAGCAAAAATGCCTTGTTGACATCAGAGATCAGGGGAGAATGACCAGTTTACTTTAATGCGAAGGCAGCAGGGACTCACATAACCAGGCATTACAATCGGGGTATGTAAAAGAGCATCTCTGAACAAAATATACATCAAACCTTGAAGCAGATGGGCTACAGCAGAAGACCACACTGAGTGTTTGCTCCTGTTAGGTAAGAACGGGAAACTGAAACTAAATTTGACATGGGCTTACTGAAATTGAACAAAAGAAGATTGGAAAAATGTCTCCTGGTCTGATAAGTCTTGATTTCTGCTGTCTGATTCCTTTATGACCACAGTGTACCCATCTTCTGATGGATGTCACAAAGGTCAAATCAACTCAGGCTATTTGCTTGAAGATGACAATGAGTTCACTTTCTTCAAATGGCCCCCGCAGTCACCAGATCTCAATCCAGTAGAGAACCTTTGGGATGTGGTTTAAAAGTAGATTCACATCATGGATGTGCAGCTGACAAATCTGTAGCAACTGTGTGATGCTGTAATGTCCCTATGGACCAAAATCTCTGAATAATGTTTCCAGCAACTTTTTTGAATCAATGTCACAATTAATTAAAGCAGTTCTGAAAGCAAGAGGGTACAACACCGTACTAGCAATGTGTACCTAATAAAGAAGCCAGTGAATGTATATCAGTGTCATGCAAGCCTGTCTGTTGCTATTTTCATGCTCGTACAAGGAAGATGACATCCACATTCTCAGTGGCCTACCCACATGATCTAACTGAATTGCATAAGGAAGTAGTAGACAGTATTTCAGAGACCTGAAATCAACTTCTCAGGATTTAATCTAACATAGTCAGCGGTCAGCTTTAAGAGCACAATAACATTAGTGTTCAGTGTTGATGAGTGAGTGCTAATTGCTTCTCTAGTTTTATTTGTAACAGCAATCAGTGGATCGTTATTTAGATCAAATGAAATCCATTTAAATATCCTCCACACTGTTGCACCTCCCCCACTGACCTGTAGGCTGTAGGCGTGCATGATGGGCCCATTGCCTCATGTTGTTTACGCCTCGCTGCAAGTCTAGCATCATTGTGGCAAAGCTGGCACGAGGATTTATCAGACCAGACAACCTTTTTCCACTCATCGACAGTCTAGTGCTGATGTTTCTTATCTCACTGTAAATGCCTCAGGGCGGTTCACCGTGGACAGGAGAGCTACCCTGCATGGCCGTCTGTTGTTATACCCTCTTTCACACAAGACTGCACCGGATTGTGTGCTTGGAAATTGATTGCTGTATCCCACAATTGTACTGTGATGTTAGATGTCAAACAGTGGACCTTTGATAACTTGTTATGGCCCGAGGCAGCCAACGTCCCCCACATTCAACTTCCAAGGCTATCCTCCCTAAATAGCAAGGGTTTTGAAGAGGTGCATATTGTGCAGGTTAGTGATTGTCAAACCTTGCAGCATCCATAAACAGGTCTGTAAGAATCAGTTCACATGCACAACTTTGGAAATGGAGCTGCATGTAGTTGTTTATATAAAGGCAGGGACGGACCCACTTTTTCTGCAGGGAAAGAACGTCTCGTTTTTTTGGTCTCTGGCTGTACACTTTACCTCAAACTGCTGAAGCGTCACTCGAGAGACAATCCACATGGTGCGATGGCCTCACTGTGACCTGTGGGTCTTACCTGAGGCACCGCCTTTACTGAGTGTTCCTTGGTTGTGTTTACCCTGGTGCACTGCCGAGTGAATGTCAGTGTTGTGCGTCATCAGACAGATGCCTTGTGTTCCTTAAGAACAACTCTGACGTGGACTAGAGTCACACACAACCAGGACAAGCCAGAGAGGTTAGATAGTTTACTCCCAAAGACATCAAAAACAAAATTCCATACATTTATCAGATGATCTCTGTCTGTTATCTATTGTCATCTTACTTGTGTTTCTTGTAGTCACCATCTCTACTTTATGTAACAAGCTCAGACAAGAATTTGAAGTTCTGTGAAAAACAAGAAAGCATTTTCCTTGTTCAATTTTATGCTTTTCTTACTGAAGCTAGTCTTAATTGTATGCAACCCTAAAGCTTTATAATGACAATAAAAAACAAAGTATTTTAATTGTCAAACACATTGGTTTTTGTCAACTTCTCACCAAAATTTGTCAGATAAAAATAACTTTTCTTGTATCAAAGCAGACATGTTTCATCTCCTCGGTGTGATTTTAAACTATTAATCTGTTTATCCTTTCCTGTTCATACAAAGTAAACGTACTTAAACCCCCTCATCAATTTCCTCCCCTGGGATTAATAAAGTATTCTGATTCTGATCATTACCTATTAGTATGCCTTAATTTGAATACTGTTAACACTTTAATCTTGTACACCATGTACACTAAATACCTACTTGTGTAGTACACGAATTTTGTCAGGTTAGTGTCTCAAGTCAAACACGGCAGTAAGTTACCAGAAATGACATTTGTAATTTTTTGCCAGTGATTTGTCATGCTAGTTATTGTATTTTACTAACATCTTCTGCTTCTGATGCCTCTGACCACACTTAATTACCTCTGCCAAGGAGGTTATGTTTTTGATTCGGTTTGTTTGTCTATTTTTGTGGTTAGCAGGATTACGCAAAAGGCTAGGGACTGATTTGCATGAAAATTTTACTGGAGGTGGGGCTCAGCCCAAGGTAAAAGTGATTAAATTTTGAAGATCCAAATCTGTGTTCAGGAATTATTTAGAAGGATTCTTCGACATTGTGAGATTGGGCTGTCTCAGACTGCTCTTGTTCTAAATTATTCACATCAGTTAAACATGCATAAACACTAAACAAAGCTTCAACACATTCAATGCCTGTAAAAATCTTCCGCAGCATTACTATCATCAGTAGGCTGCTGGTGGCATATACACCATCTACTGGCTGAAAATTCTTTGGTGATCTCTCCCTTTCCATTGTATAGCCAAGATGAGAAGTGCATAGCTTGTCTCATTTAACTTTGACTGCTGTGAGTACACCATCTGGGTATTCTTAGAGCACTTCATGTAGCCATACTTGATGACGTGAACATGCTTATGAACCCAGAGCAAGCGTATGAAGTACATGACCTGAGACACAGTATATGTCTCAAATATGGGCTGATGAGACAGAGGTCATTAAGTATTTACAGCTTTCTTCTATACTTGGTTTATTTTATAGAGAAAAAGAGGTTTAGGGCCCAGGTATCCTACAGCTATAGGACAGATGGATGCAAAGGCTTTGTTTGCTTTCTTTTGCTTTATTTTGATTTGTAATAACCCTCTAGATATAATGGGAAGCATTATGTCGAGACAGAGCATAATCACTCAGTGTAATCCAGTTTTTACCAAATAATACAAAATGTGTTCTCCCAGCTCCTTCTCCGTCTCTCCCCTCTAGCTAATGTTCTGTTGCGTCTAATCAATGGCAAGGCCATAGTAATTTGGTCTGATTGAAATCCCTCCAGGATAAAAACATCATTAGTGTGAAAAGGGGAATACACAAAAAAGAAATGGATCAGAAACAAAAGTGTTTTTAATTTTCTATCCCACAGGGGAAATGGCCATATGTAGCTGATGATAATTGGCAGTTTGTTGATAATTGCATCATGTCTCTTTCTCTGCACATGTTAAAGCACAATTTGCATGCATCACACATTGCCTTTAGATTGATTAATTAATAATGTAGTGATGGTTTGCTTCCTTCTGTCTAGCATACACACCATCTCTCTCTCTCACTTATGCACTCTTACCCTCTTTTTTTCTCACTGTCTTGTTTTTCTCTTTCTCTGGTTTGCTCTCCAGATGAATTTAACCCCGAAGTCACCAAGCTGGAGAAAAGCGTCAGTGGCAGCAGCCCATCACATGACCGCCTTCTTCTCACCGTGGCAATGCTGCTTGTGTCTGCTGTCCTTTTGTCCTAGCGGCAGTCGCTGAGTGACACTTCATTCATAGCTGGACCGCCTTGTGCAAAGGGCTTTGAATCCACCAAGTTTGTGATTGCGTGAAATCCAGCAGAAACACAGAAGAGAGTCAAGCAGATGTGCAACAGAACCACAATCAAAAAGACAGAAAAAAATTAACTTAGTTTATGGACTTAAAAAGAGAGGCCTTTTTGCTGTCATATTTACACCAGTGTATTTTGACACTCCATGTGTTGCTGGATATCATTATTATACCAATACCACATTTCATGCAGGTGTGGAGACCACAACCACGGAGACCAAACAATATTCAAAATCAGACTTCTGTGCTGCTCTGACGTCTGATGAGAGTAAGAAAACTTGAATTAAGTTGGGTGCAGACTACACACTCTTATTGTAGCATGGATATCACATCCCTTGAGGAATTCAAGCTGCTTTGTCTTCGAGGATATTGTAACTTTGTGCTTTGAAGGAGATGGTAAAACCTGGACTCTGCAGTGACTTTTCAGGCCTTGGACCATGGACCCAGTATGATGATGCATTAAACCGAACTTTGATGTAGTAAAGAGCAAGATGGACTCTGGATCAGTACTGATCTTACCTGGCCTATCAGGGTATAATCAGCTGTGATGAACTCCTGTCATTGTGCTGGACACTGAAGAATGTTTTCGCACTGGTGTGAGGAAGCTGGTGGTAATAACAGCCCAAAAAAGGGGAAAGACTTTGTAAGGATATCCACAGGCCTTTCAAAAATCCATTTTCCCCAGACATCAAAAATACCCCTAGCTTTGTGATAGGTACAGATGCAAAGGCTGCATTTCTTAGAAGGTAGCAAGTGCCCTCTTAGAACTAGTCTTTTGTCTGCATTTCCTGCCTTCACACTGTAAAAACCCTAGAAAAGTACAGACCCTGGACTAGTAATTTGACGGCACTTAGACGTGGTAGATGTGTGTTTTGTTCCGATGCATTTACCTTCAGCACTTGGTGTAGATTTTCCAGATGTCAGACCTTTCACAAACATTTCGCAGCAATCAGCACAGTCATTTAGAACATCACTAATTTACAATTCTTTAAAAAAAAAAACTCAGAGCAGCAAGTCCTCTTTTTATCCCAGACAACCCTGTCTGTTCCTTTTCCACTCCAGAGGTTCACAGCCATTCAGTGCTGATGGCCATTAACAGCAGTCACCCTGGAAACAACCCCATACAGTCGCCAAAGTGCGGCAGGTGCCTGAGGAGAAATTATGCTTTGAGTCTCAAAGTAACGCTGCCGCCATTTTGTTAAAAAAAAAGAAACACTTGTGAATGTGCAAATAAAGAGAAGTTCACTTTTTTATATTGTAATACAGGACTACGTAGGCTTAATCAGATTACAATGTTGTGCTTTTTTAATTTATTTAATTTTAAAATGTATTTATTTTAACATTAAAGTATTTATTTACCTAATTTATTAGTGTGTATTTGTAGGCCTTTGCTCAATAAGCTATTGTGCCATTTTTTTATTCTTGTTCTTTTTTTATTACAGTGAAATTTTTACAGCAGCATTTTGCTTGTGTAGATAAATAGATGTAATTCAGCCTGACAGAAAGAGACGGTTATTGTTTATGACTAATCAGTAGGGATAAACACGCAGTAACCCCACTCTCATGTAACAGATACTGCTAACCAGATTATGTTGCTGAAGAACATGTCATAAACCAACTGTGAATGCATAGGCAGGCAATGATGATGGAGGGGCAGCATTCCTCAAGTGCTGCACTTGCAAAATGAGGGAGTCTGCTTTGTAATGTAGATTTATAACACATGCCGGTTATGGAATGTGTGTGCGTGGGCACAAGCGTGTTTGTGTGTGTGTGTGTGTGCGTGCGTGCGTGTGTGAAAGTGAGCAAGAGGAAAAACATATGTGTGCACATTTGTGCGTATGTATGTAGAATGTGTTTGTCCGCGCTTTTCCAGTATGTGGCATTTAGAAATTTCGTACCTGTTAAGAAGTCATTTGTAGGATCTGAATATGCAAGTGTGTATGAGAGAATGTGCTCTTCTGTAATGTTAGTTTATGTTATGGGGTTTGGGAGGCGGGCGAAAAGCATTTACCAATGTTGAAGACAACCACAAGAAATGTGTTTACCTTTGACGAGAATGAATAAACAACTGTAAATTGAACCAAGAATGATTAAAACAATGCCAATTAAAATCTTTTTTGCAAATTTACTTTTCAGTCTGTTGTTTCTTTGCACACTTTCTGCTTTTGTTCATCTACCCTTTCTTTATCTGAACTGTGACTCCTTTACTCACCCTACACTCACTTGTGTTTGTTTTACTGAAGCACTACTTGAAAGCAAATCTCTCATTTTTCACACTCCACTTTTAGATCTGTTGGTTGTGCGCAGACAGCAGTCATGCCGCACATAAAACTATCACTCCTTTTCACATGGCCCATCTATCCAGCACCTTCAGTTTCACAAACACTTCTTCTGCTATAAAACATAGTGACAGCGTGGAGGGAAAGTCACGGATCCAAGTTTCCCACTTGATCCATCCCTCTTTCTCCTCTTACTCTAAAAAAAAAAAAAAACACCTGCAAGCTATTCATGTCTCCACAAATCTGTCTCTCCACATCACCCTCCTTTCCCTTTGCCCCTGTCAGCTTCTTTTTAATCTTCAGACCCAGAGCAGAAAGACACTGACAATCATGAGGGACAAGTCTCAGATGCTCTAATGTCCGTATCGAAAAGAGAACATAGGGGTCAGATAAGATTTTGTCTTTGATGTTACACACTATGCCTAGAATCACATTAGAAAGGACGAGGAAGAAGTAGTGCAGATTCTGCTGTCAGCATTTGGGTTTCATTTTCAAAAATCAAAAAGTATTATGGTATGGGTGTGTGTATTTATGTACATTCAGGGTTTGGTGCCAAGTTAATTTGATGTGCTCTATGTGACTGACAATTTACGTGACATAATGTGAGTCACACTTAACCAAGCAGGTTACAGTGAAGTGATCATGTCTATTAATGTCTGTTTCACAGTTGTTTGACTCAGCTGGGAGCCAGCAGTTTCTGATTCTCTCTGACATTTCTGCATTTAGCTGACAGACTGATAATTACTGAATATTACAGTAGGTCTTGGCTTACAGTCCCTTGCCTTTTTATAGGTCTGTACTTGCATAAACGATTTGGTGTCTTGACACTGTGAAACAGTGGAATGGCTTTAGCTTCTGCTCTGGGGCTTGAGCTGACAACTTAAAGCATAATTTTTCAGGAAATTGGACTGCTACGGTTTTGGCAGCAAGGATTTGTCTCTTTAGTTAAGTAAGGGAATTACACTGTCATATCCACACCTTAAATTCCAGTTTGGAAAAGCATTTGCTTGCACTTAAATGAAACATTAATTGATCTGCTTACTATTCAAATGAGAGGATCTGGAGTGTTGCCAGTGGATTAAAAGTGCCCACCTTTCCCTGAGCAGCTGACACAGAGCTTCACATTTCCAGTGTGAACACCCAACAAGTGTTCTGTCCAGAGTCTAACTAAATAAGACATTCCATTAGCTAAAGGAGATGACCTCTTCCCTGTTCCAAGGCATATTATCGTTTTCTAAATCATTTACTGTGAGATAAGCCATCTGTAGCACGGGCAGGTCTGTGCTGTCAAGAAGAAATTCCCCTGACAAGCTGCACCGTCTGGCCCAAACAATGAAACAGATGCTTCTTCCACAGAGAACGTAATATAACTCAGGACATCAGTGACAGTCACTGGAAGTAGTATGGCATCCAAGGGCTGCTTGGAAACTCCCTTTCCAAGCTTGGGAGTCATAAAAATGAATTGTGGCTCATTTAAATCTAAATTTAGTGTTTTATTTTTACAACCATGCAGCACATGCACATATCACCGTTTAATTTTTCTTAATATTCTGAAAGCACCTTTGGCTGCTTCCATGCATTTCCCCAAGTGTTCACTCAAGTAGATGAATTCACATCGGTAAATTGGCACAGATTTTATACCAGATGCCCTTCATGATGCAACCTTCCCGCTCCAAAAAACACTTAGGTCTCCACCTGGGCTCAAACCAGAGATCATCCGCATTCAAGGCAAGTGTGTAAAATACTGCACTACAGAGACGTCTTCTTTTAAAGCATTTTGCATTTGCCATCTGACTGAAACAATGAAAATTAGATTTGAAGTTAACAAAGTTGACTTACCAAATATTGATAAACTGTTAGTAATAGTACTGTAGGTCTGATTCTAATTTCATGTGTGCAGAAATATGCAAACACCTTCAGTCAATAGCTTGTGACACATTTGTAGCAGCTCTTACATAAATGAAATGTCTTCTATGGGATGTTATTAACTTTTCACATCTGTCTTGGAGAATCTTTGCCCATTTCTTGTTGCAGAACCAATCCAGCTGCCATGCCTGTTTAAGCCCAGCCATCACATCTTGATGGGTTTTAATTCTGGGCAGTGATCTGGTGATGTTCTCTTCCATCAGCCATTTCTTGGTCGCTTTGCAGGAATGATCCCTGTTATTATTAGCTTTGTTACACAATTCTTTTTTCAGAACTTTCTCTGATTGCATGACCTTTTGTTTAAGAATTTCTTGAAAGGCCCCACAGTTCATGGCTTCCCTGATTATGTGGAGTCAAGCATGTCCTAAGGAAGTAAATCAGCTCCAGAGCTTCACATTTCTAGCATCATGCTTCAGTGCTAAAAGAAGGTTCCTTTTTGGCATGCAGTGATGGCTTTTTGGCAGTTTTGATTGTGTCAGAAAAGCTCCATTATGGACAGGCTTGTGCCTAAATTATTATCTCTCGTGCTTGTTGAGGATGTTTTGAAAAGGCTCCTACTTCTAGGCAGAGCTGTAGTCAGGTTGATTGCTCTCCATTTTGCTACATTTTTGTCATTTTACAATTTTGTGGATGGGTAGAGCTCAGATCTTTTGTAGAGGGCTTCTTAGCTAACTAACGTGCTCTCACTACTGTCTTCATGATGTCATCTAAGAACTCCTTTCATCTCAGCGTGGATAACTTAGGTCAGCATGCTTTATAGAATAAATTAAAGCAAAAATGGATCCAATTAAATCAAATACAAAAAAACATAGACACCTTTTCACTTTTTTTGGTGTACAGCACGCATTTGTGGTATTTATTTTTCTTGAAACACTTTTAATTCAGAGCAGGTGCAGAGCTAAACCTTTTCCTGTGTTCTTTCTTCTACATTCAGCACCTACCTTCCCCTTTATTCATATCATTGACTGAATTGCTTTGAATTTCTGGATCATTTTTGACAGCACCTTGAGGTACATAGTGTTTGTGCAACAATTTACTGTGTATACACGCAACAAGTTATGTTCCACTTTCATGTGCTTTCTTGTCACACGTACTTACAGATTCTATAGATACACTGTCAACAAGTAAATACAAAACTTAAAACATATGTAATAGGTAAAATGTTGGCAGACAGCAGGTATCATATGGAGTGTTGCACTGAAATCAGTGTGCAGCCAGCTAAACAACTCTCCACCCATAGATGTCGCCAAATTTAACTTTTACTCTATAACTGTGGTAGGGAAGCAGACGGGTACATGGAGGTATATCTGACAAGGAATATGCAGCAGATTTAATGCAAATATGGCTGCAAGATAAATACTGAATTCAGAAAATCAATGATGACAGCAGTGTCATCATTGCTGGTTGGTTTGCATATAACATGAGCAATGCCCTGAATACCTTGTGGTTTCACCTTTACGTACATTTATGGGTTAAGCTTCTTAAGTCCAGTAGGAATTACTTTTAATATATAATAACTTGTTCATGGTTTCAGTTTGTGATTATTGCAGTCCATGTTTAATGATGCTTGTGAAGCACGGGGGCATTAGGCATTAACAAACAACATGTTAAACCAGTTAAGAAAGTTAAGATAAATCAGGCTTTAATGAGGCCATCGGAGGACATCAAAGGCCACACAGGTAGAAGAAATAGCCTCATAGGATGGTGTATTTACATAACCACTGAAAGCATGAGCTGACTTACTGGACTAAGAATGTTTCTCAACCCAGCAGGATTATAAACTTTCAGTAAATTCCTACTATTTCTGTTGTACATGGAAATCAGAGTTTATTCTTGTCTTAATCTGTGCTAGCTGTGGATAGATTTGTTTTTTCTGCTTTTAATATCTTTGGCAAAGACGGGATGTTCTTTTTACATGTAACAGTATCGGAACAGTACTCAGGATTGTGCCTACTATTAAAGACACTGACGTCTGGACATCTGTTTCTTCTGAGATTTTTAAAAAAAGTAAACCTATGGTAGTTCATATTCTACACTTAAACAGTAAACTATTTGTATTTCAAAGCCCTTTCAATGGATTTGAAATACAAAGATTTTAAAGATGCACATTTCTGACTTGACATTTGCCAACACAGTTTCTTCTTGGTTTTGCAGAAGAGGTTTTAAAACAAAGTTTGTTCTTGCTAGAATCAAATTTATGATGTGATTAAATCACAGAATAAAATGTGAAAACCCAAATGTCTGGTCAGCTGCTTATGTAAATTCCTGGACTGAGACTGAGTTTTCTATGTGAGTGAGGGTCCTGTTAAAAAGTAAAATTACAGTAATTATAGGTAAATCATAATAAATGCTAGCTATACTGGAAATGTCAACACTCCACACCAAAGTGCATGATCTGTTGGGAGAAGCTGACTAATCCTAACTTTGAGCAAAGCTAGCTGAAAAGGCAAAAGTTAAACATCCCTACTTAGAGAACTTTTGCCTACAATACTTCAAAAGAACAGGGGGTCTGAACAAGACATCATGACCATTTGTCAGATTTATTGGACTGAAAATGTCTAAAAGGTGATGGAGGCAACTTGCATGTTAATGGATCTAAACAAACAAACAACTTTATTCATCCCCATATGGAGACACATGGGGCGGCCCTCAGCAGTCCTCTGACTCCCAGTCCTCCAACGTACTGAGCCACCCCTGCCCTCATCTTATTGCAAAGTAAAAGAAACTTTGTGTTAGCCCTGCAACACCAAGTCAGCCAAGGGACGTAATCCCGCCAGCATGTCCTGGGTCTGCTGTGGGCCTCCTCTTTTAAGGACATGCCTGAAACACCTTACTTAGGAGGCACCCAGGAGGCATCCTGATCTGATGCCCAAACCACCTCAAATGGGTTCTTCCCAGCAAAAATAATGACATTGAATAACCTGTGCCTGTTGTTTGTCAGTGTCTAGTAATGGTTGAAAAGTAGTTCCAAAATTAAAGTTGAGTTGATGTCATGGACTTTCCCTCCACTTTTGAACATTGCCTCAACGTTGCCTTGTTAGACTTTTGCCAAAAAAAAAACAAAGCATTCTCAATAGAAAGAATGAGCAGGAGAAGAAAACATTCTATTAAGGATTAACTTAAACTCGTGACTTCTGACTCTTATTTTTTTATCCTATTGAGCTACTTGATTTCACGTTACAGCATCTCTGGGGTTGTAATGCTGACACTGGGGATAGAGAGGCAATGATTATAACAGTCCGATGTATTAAGCTCACCATACAACAAATAAGACAGAATTTCAAAATGCGTAACTGGGAGTTGCTTAAAAGAGCTATTTACTTTTAAAAAACATCCTGCAGTAAGAGAAGACTGTGTACGTGGAGAAAATGTGTGGACGTCTATTTACAGCTATGTGCTAACTAGATTAGATCTGTTGTTTAAAAAAGAAATATGTATTATACACTGATGCATTTAATTCCTTCATTACAATTATCTAATCATTAGTTCTTATTTTATAAGGGACAGTCTGACCTGATATCCTGTGTAGAAATGTCAGCATCTGTCTGTCCATGGTTCAGTTTTTTGCCGTTGCACCTGGACCAGTTTTGACCAAAGAGATGATGCCAGGGTTTCAACCATACTTGCTGAGTGTCAACATCGAGGAGTAGCAGCTTTACTCTGAGTACTTCCCATATGACAAAGCTTGTCACCCTATTTCAAAAGGAGAGTCCAACCACCCTTTGGAGAAAACTCATTTTGACCACTTGTATCCAAAACCTCATCCTTTCAGTCATTACCCAGAGCTTGTTATCATAGGTAAGGGTGGGAATATAGATCAACCAGTATAAGCTTTGTTTCCACATTCAGCTCTCGCTTCACCACAACAGACTAGTACAATGTCTGCATCACTGCCAATGCCAATCTGTGAATCTCCAGCTCCATTCTCCCGCAAAAGAAAAAATAAATTAGGTGCAGATGCTGCAAATGCGCTGTCAAAAGTGTTTTAGTCTGAAAATGCAAACTGGCAAACATGTCATATTACATAGATTCACATTTGTTGAAATATGAATACAGATATACCCTTTGGATCGAATATGGCAATGTGAAATGCTGAATAAAATGAAAAAAGTCTTTTTTATACAGTCTGTGACCCCAATTCCCAACATTTCTTTTAGATTCTCAGCTCCACATGGTGTGATGACAGCAAAAATCCTCCTATATTGTGACTCTCAGAAAATTAAGTGAACTCTAATGATGTCAGAAGAAGTATAAAAAAAAGTTCACCTTGTCACAGGTGATAGCCACGATATATGTTAAATCGTCTGAAAGTGTCCTAATGGACCCCCTCAAATCATTTCAGGATTTTGGATTTGACTTGACACTTCCTCCAGCTTCAGGTTACTGTGAGTCAGCTCCCCTCCTACACAGACAGAACAGGGGGATGCACTGAGAAGAGGTGATGAGATGTTTTGGGATCCAACATTAAATCATTTCATCCTCTGGGAAATATGATGTCAGCTCTGGAAACAAAAAAATACTGACATAAAAGGGGAGAGTGATGTGACAGTCCAGGGGCAACGCAAGCAAGCTATCAAGGCATTAACCAAGTGTGATGTCAGCAGCTGCTTTGTCATATTTACTGCTGATCCGATACCTGCAGCTCTCAGAGTGAGGAAGATCTGCAGGATCTTCGTGCAGTCTCATTAATAGTCACTTTTGAGCTGACACTTGGGCATCAGAACAACCAGAGTCATGTTAAAATTTAAATGTAGAACCTGAAAGCAAGATCAGTGTAGCTACCTTCGTCCTTGTTGCAATAAAAACAAATTTTTACAGTGGCAGCCAACTAATTTAAGGTTTAAAGAAGCAGCCTCTCTTGGACATGTTTTTAAAAGGGGCAGGAAAATGTGAATGTGCATCTTAATTAGAGACGCGTTAAGCTTCCTAGAGGGCTTTGCTTTGGCGCACATTAATTTGGGCTCTTGCCAATCCTCTCCTGATCAGTTGACTAATGTGTTGACAAGCAGAGGAAAGTTATCATAGAATATCAAGCAGACCACATTTGCTGGCTGCAGCAGCCTCTACTTAGGACAAGTGTGTGTGTGTGTGTGTGTGTGTGCGCGCGCGCGCGTGCATGAAAATGTTTTAAATATTAAAAAGGGTAGGATTTGACTGTAACCCTGGGCTAGGAGAAATAGAGGTAGATATGAGGCTGCAAAAGCACAAAGTTTTATTGCCTTTGCGGATGTCTTCTATATGTATTACATTTATAAGCATATCAGTAAACCGTTATCTGTTTTCCCATTTAGGAGGATGGGGGATAAGGCTTTTTATGAATTATAGAAAACACATTTGAACTCTGCTTAAAGCTGCAGAAACACTGAGATAGTTTAACTGCAGCATTAACACAGGCTTCTTTGCAGACTGGGAAAATAGTTGAAGAAATCAATGAATTTGTAATCAAATGGGGAATATGATTAAAAATATGGAAAAATTGTCTTTTGAAAAGCAATCTTTTGTTTTCCCTCCACAAAAGACTTCTTCAAACAAACAAAAATCTGTTTTTTGCTATATCACATTTTCTGTACGTCTCCCCAAGTGCTGTGCCAGGCTTTGCATTATTTGTGTCGGATTTTTCCATCATCAGGTTGTGTTTCATGTAACCCTTCTTAACCCTTGTCTTCATTCCCTCCAGTCTCCACACTGTTCCCTAATCACCCCTCCCTCCTTGTCTTCCTCTCTCCCTCCAGATTTAGCTGTAATCCCTCATTGCTGGTTGTTACATCTGCACAGCACTCAACAGCTGGAGACCTACACACAAACAGCCACAGACTATGTGCATGTGTATGTGTGTGCAGATATGTTGGCTACACGTATCCACACTTTGGGCATCTGGTCAAAAGCCCAGGAATAGCTAATCCTTGTCTCCAAAAAAAGATGTTGTGACAGAGTATTTGTGTCAGGCTGATGATACAGGATGTTGCAGACTGACACAAATAATTCTCAAAGGAAATTGATAATACTGTCTGAAACTTAGAGAAAGCATCTTGTCTGAGTTGTAAACAAATCCAGAATCCAGCCTGTAAAGAAATGCTACATCGCCATGAAAGCAATTTAATTTCTTTAATTTGAGACTCTCAAAATCACAAACAGAAGACTGTGTGAAGATTCTTTTTCATTTACTTTTTCTTATTTTTTCCCACCTCACATCTTTTACCTCATTTCCTTTTCTCTTCTTTGGTCATCATTGATCAGCTCATGTGTTCCGTCGTCACCTGACTGAAGTCCCCTGGTACCTTATCAAAGCCCTGTAGTCCCTTTCACCTTCACCTGGGGTGATGATTATGGTAAGAGGTCATGTTACTCATTTTTTTAATCCTGTGTTTGTTATGTAAATTGAGTCTGAGTGGCTACAGGTCTAATCTTGTTTTATTGTTTACTTTTCACACTGTCACCAGTCCATATGTGTCTTTTTCCTGTTTACATTCACAACTGTAATTAATCTGAAGGACTGGATCATAAAGTCATGGTATATATCTCTTATACATTCTAACACTCTACTTTTTGAACCTCCTAGTTAACAGAGGAGCCAACAAAAAATGTAGCTGTTCAACTACAAGGCTATGCAAGTGGTATTTCTGAGACTGTTTGCAGGCATAGTGAACCTTTTTTTTGGTGCTTTATGTTAGCTTGGTCAAAATAGTAATACTAACTTGCCAATCTTTAATGATACATTATATGGACAAAATTATTGAGCCATTAAGTCCCCTTGCCTCAGATGTATAAATTCAAGCACCTCTAGCCATGCATCTTTGTAAAGAGCTCACTGAATTTGAGCATGGTACTGTAATAGGATGCCATCATTGTAACAAGTGAGTTTGTGAAATGTATTCCCTCCTAGATATTCCACAATTAGCTGTAAGGGGTAATGCTACAAAATGGAAGTGTTTAGGAACCACAGCAACTCAGCCACAAAGTGGCAGACCATGTAAAGTTACAGTGGGGTTGGCCAGTGGTGAGGCACATAGTGCTTAAAAGTCACCAGTGCTCTGCTGACTCAATAACTTCCGAGTTCCAAACTGCCTCTGGCATTAACATGAGCACAAAAACTGAGAACTGGGAGCTTCGTGGCATGGGTTTCCATGGACCAGCAGCTGCATGCAAGCCTTATATGACCTAGCACAATGCCAAACATCAGATGGATATTTGTTAACCATGCCACCACTGGACTCTGGAGCAGCGGAAATATGTTCTGTGGAGTGATGAATTATGCTTCTCTTTCTGGCAGTCTACTGACAAGTCTGGGTTTTGAAAATGCCAGGAGAACATTACCTGCCTGTCTACACTGTGCCAACTGTGAAGTTTGATGTAGGAGGGATAATGCTGTGAGTTTTTATTCTGGGGTTGGCCTGGGCAGCTTAGTTCTAGTGAAGGGAACTCTTAATGCTTAAGCTTAGCAAGGCATTTTGGACAATTCTATGCTTCCAACTTTGTGGAAACAGTTTTTGGATGGCCCTTTTCTGTTCCAGTATGACTGTGCCCCAGTGCACAAAGCAAGGTCCATAAAGGCATGGCTGGAAGAGTTTAGTGTGGAAGAACTTGACCGGCCTGCGCAGAGCCCTGACTTTAACATTACTGAACACCAGTGGGATGAACTAGAGTGGAGATTGTGAGCCAGGCCTTCTCAACCAGCACCAGTCTCTGACCTAACAAATACTCTCCTGGATGAATAGAAAAAAATTCTCAAACTCCTGTAGGTGTAATGTGAATGTGTTGATGTCTCACTATTTTTTCTATGCAGTATATAAACATGTTCTTCATGCTATGATATTCTGTTTGGTACTAAATACCTCATAAAATTAAGATGAATGAGCAAGGAACCACATTACTGGGAGCAATGAAATTTTGTCACGTCTTTACCAAATTTTATTGCAGAAGTAATTGTGGCATACAAATCTGAACATTACTAGAGGAAATATTAGGGTAATGTGTTCACGATGGGAAACATGAATCTCAAAGTTTACAAATACAAATCAAGCTGCATAATTAAAATGAAAAAAACTGTATACAGTGATGGCTTAATGCACTTCAGTTTTGTCAAAAGCAAATTTATAGACTTTCATTGCTAAACTGAATATGATGGCAAATACTGATATGAGGAGGGTTTTTATCAAAAGTTCAGTTTTGCTGCACTTCATAGCAATATTTTGTGCCTTGTGTGCACATGTGTCAAATCCACTTACTTCACCTGACTTCTTCAGAAGTCACAAGATATCCTGATTCACTCCCCTTTGGCAATGTTTTTCCAAATGTCATATTGACAAGCAAATTTTGTGAATGTTTTTCATCTTCTTCTCTTTTTTTCTGGTCTCACATATTTTGATGCAAAATTAGACAGACATGTTGTGTCATTTGAAAATGTTCAAAATGCAACAGTCATACGGGACATGATATCATGAAAACATTTATGATTTCACATACTGTGTTTATAATTTATCATAGTTTTCATAATTTTTCACTGACAGCTGTACATTGGTTCCAGCAGAAAGCTTTTTATTTCTCTGCAGCATAAATATTCCTTCAGGTTGAAGCCAAATGCCCATCTACAGCACATAAGATGTGTGAGCGCCACATTACACCAGCAGGCCACAATGATGAGAAGAGATGTTAACACAGACTGGTGAAGAATTTAAATGAAGCAAAAGAACAAAGTGACATCTGGTTGCTAGAACTTGAAAGTGTTGGAAATGTGTACAGAAAAAGTTATTTTAATTATATAATCAGCTTCAGACATTATTTACATAAGATTTTTGCAGTCTATGCAACTATTTTTCCTTTTTTGGACTACCAACATTTGTATAGTTTGCATGTGGTATAACCTATGGCCAAATGAAGGTTTTTCCTCAGCTGGCAGCTTTTATTTCAGTAAATCCAACATGACGTGAGCACAACATGGTTGTTGGTAGAAAGCCAGCATAAGTACAGGCTTTAACAAGCCACACCTGTGCCTAATCAAACCCTGTCTTTATATCTGTGAGTTTCAGTAAACACTGAGGGAGGCTGGGACTGAAAGAAAAAATGACTTTCACTGTACGCACATTACATGCAGTGCTATGGCCCTGTGGTAAGTTCCATATGGTGTATCCAGAGTCACTAGTGTACCAGGAGGCTTGTATTTGAAAGATTAACCAATAAAATCAACACAGACCTTTATTGCTCCCACCAATCCACCCCTTAACTGATGTCCCACTGATTTATACTTCAGAAAAATGGCCCCATTCCAAAATCTCTTAATAGAATGAAGATAATTGAATGGGTCTGAGTTGGATCAACATTAAGAGCTTTTGATGGGCTATTGAGTCAGGATTTATGCTGATAGGAAGGGTATCCTGTAAACTCGTAATTAGTTCTCAACCTAGCTCTCAACCTAAAAAGGCCAAACTGTGTTTCACCAGGATGTGTTACATGTGAGGGAAAATTGTATAGTTCCTCAGGAGGTTACTTAAAGTACATGAATAACATTCAAGCAGGTGGTTTTACAACCTCTGTGCAGGTCAAATTAAACTAAATATTACATTTAACTTTTTAAACCAGCCACAGGGGCCCACAAGCCAGTGTAGTCCTAGTGCCGGTCCCAAGCCCGGGTAAATGGAGAGGGTTGTGTCAGGAAGGGCATCCGGCATAAAAACTTTGACAAATCAAATATGCGGATTAATAACATAACTTCCATACCAGATCGGTCGCGGCCCAGGTTAACAACAACCGCCTCCGGTACCGTTAGCCAACAGGGTGCCGGTGGAAACTATGCTACTGTTGGCCGAAGACCAAGGAGGGGGAGAGGGGGAAAGCATGTTAGGAGGCGAGAGAAGGAAAGGTAAGAGGGTGTAGGGACTATGACTGGTAAAGGGAGAGAGCTGGCTGATATGATGGAGAGAAGGAAGATAGATATATTGTGTGTGCAAGAAACCAGGTAGAGGGGAAGCAAGGCT
>VUQH01059194.1:0-13581 GCA_015106775.1 Etroplus canarensis | reverse complement strand
TCGTGTATTTCCTGGAGGGAGTGATAGGAACTGCAAAAATAAAAGACTTATTATGAAGTGCATAATATGAAGCGATATTATGAAGTGCGCAGATGTGCACAGAGGCAATATGAGAAAAAACCCAAAATCGGCGCCGAATTTATAACCTTGCATTATTTCCTCATATTGTCCGTATATCTAAATGGTTGTCGGAAAGTCATCCTGATTGTCCTAGTCCATGATTTTACCCCTCCTGGTGTGGTCCTAGATGTACCCCTGCTGTCCTGCTACGATCAGCTTTTTCCGTGGCATTCCCGACTGATTTCTAGGATTCTCCCACGTATGTCTGCAGACCATATGCAGAGATTCGTAGTACTGTCTCAGGAATTGATGATTTGCACTTTTTCTGCGTCTGATGCAGAAAGTATGCCGAAATGACGTAATTTGCTTCTGCAACCCTTCCTAATCTTGTCGGCACTCTAGTGGACGCCAGCCCTAAAAGGAAGTTCTTCATTCCTATAGTTGCCAAGTGCTTGCTCATAGGGGATCGATTGTTGGGGTTTTCTGAAATTACCAATGCGCCAATCTAAAGCACGTTGAGACAACTTTTGTTGTGAACTGGCACTATATAAATGAAATTGAATTGAACTGAATTCCAATAAAATCTGAACGTCTAATTCCTAGATCTTATTCAGTTCAATTACAGTTCCTAACTATATCTACATACACAAACCTGGACTGGAAATACTTGTGGATACAGTTGTGATACAGTTTGTTTTCTGATCCCACCATAGGTTTTCTACATGTTTGGAGAATGAAAGGGGTGAGGACAGGTATTCAATCTGCTTTCTGACCAGTAGATGGCACTAAACCTCACACACTGGTCCTTTAAACTTTAAGAGGTGGACACAGCCACCGTCACATTACTCACTGGGTTTTGATGACTGTTTTGAGGCCTTAAAATTAAGCAATTTCTCTACTGGGATTATTAAAGGATTCTGATTCTTCTTTTGGCTGCTTCCAATAGGGGGCACCACAGCAGATCACATGCCTCCATCTCACCCTATCCCTTGCATCCTCTTCTGTCACATCAACCTTGTACATGTTCTCCTTCATGCAGAAGGTTAGTGTGTATACGATCATTGTTAACTCAGGCCTGAATTAATCCAATATAGAAGTCACATTATTAATCCACATATTTTATTTAGCAAAGATTTTACTCCCTATTTACCTTGTGTACTCAAATTGCTCATCTGTCAAAACCTCCTTTGAAGCCTAAAGGGGCAAACTCAAAGGAACTGGCAGCAGTGTGGTGAACAAAAATTGGCAACCCTTTGGGGAGAATACAAGAGAGCAGCTGGAGGTACATTACAAGTGAAATAACTGTTAGTGACTTAAAGTAAGCAGGTTTAGTGAGTGCCTATGAAAGCAAATAATGCCAATTGGCAAAGGATTGGAAAATATGCAAGAGGGTTACCTACACAGCTGGGATGTGCGCACACTGACAGTGAAAAGCTAGAAATGTAGACAGGGTTTAATATCTTCTTAATGATGGAATTATTTTTGAAGACCCACCAGCACTTTGATCAGAAGAGTATTTTGCTAATGATATAAATGTACAGAGTCAGTATTTAAAGAAAGAACTTGATGTTTTCTCAGTGAACTTGTATCTAAAGGCATTTCTGTAGTGGCTTAATTTCAGATTTGCTTTCTTTGACTGGGGTAGAAAAATCATTCACCACCTAGAACTTTACCCAGTTCTTTTTGCTATTAGCCCTAATTGTGATTTACCAACGTCATACTCCATATATGCTGGATTTAAGTTAAGTAAGTAATCTGACATTAGTTACTCACACTATAAAGTACGGAGTGCTGAGGTTGCAAGATAAACTGTTTAGCGTTCCTACAGTGACGTGGCATTGCCACAAATGTCAATGACTCAGAGTCATTAGTGAAATAACAAGGACCAAAGTAACGTCTTGTGGGAATTGACATTAAGAAGCTATGATAGCTGGCTTTCACTTTGGTGAAACATAAACTTCGCAGTATGATGGGTCCGACCAGATGAATGCCTAATGTTATTGGGCTTGTTGTCTGCAGCCCTTAAATGTCAAAAGGGCAACCAGATGTCCCTCTGCATGTGTGACTGCCCAGCATTTTTATCGCTCGTCCCCCTGTCCCACATCTTAAGATCATGTCCCACGTTTTGACTGACTCTGTAGTACATGCACTTTTCCAAAGGTTGGCTTTAAGCCAGTGCATGTGAAGCAAGCAGGGAAGGCTTTTATTACAGTCATGTGAGGGTTAGGCTGTCTGCCACTATGCCAGTAAGGGAAAGTTACAAGTCACCATAAAAGTGACAAGCATTGTGAATTTTGGTAAATATGATGGAAACTACCACATAGAAAATTAAACTAGAGAAACTGAGTTTTTGTCTCTTTTACTGGAGTTATTTTTCAGTTACGTGCACGAGAAAATATGATGCGAGGAGACAGTCTTATTTGGCAAAAAAAATTGCAGAAATTGTCAGATATGGCTCAAAAACACATGCCAATCTATGGATCTATCCCTAATGAAACCCAGAGATGGTTACCAGACAGAAGACAAAAGAGAATACAGAAGTATAGAAAGGGATGCGTGAGACCATGAAAACATCCTTATCCTTATTGTATTTACTTAACAAGAGAGTTGGAAAAGTTGCATTAAAATGTCCTGTATTTGGCTTTTACATGCTAGATGCCAATCCACTAACCTGCACAATTTACAGTATTATACTTTTATTTTTTAAGTTAGATATGAAATTTGTGGGTCCCACATTGTCCCACACAGATGCAGTTTGCCTAACATTTAGTTCGTTTGGATCTGGTCATCCTACTGTAAATGTCATTCAAAAATTGTCGTGAATAACAGCTTAGCTTTCAAGCTGTATCCACAAATACTTCATGTCCAAAGAGGGTTTTATTGTCTGGAAAATTATGCAGAATAGCTACAGTATATTTAAGTCAGTATTTGTCACACAAAACATGTCAAGCATTTCAGTTCAGCTGTGATGTTTTCCTCAAAGTCCTTGATTTGTCTTGCGCTTGCTGGATGTTCTGCAAATGCTGTCATATGCGGCCTCTCTTAACTCTGTATGTTGATTTGTAAGGCTATTTTAGGCCTGCTCCCAAATTATTTGGGTATTTATGTAACTATATGGATGTTAGTAGTGTACAGTTTTTCCCTTTGTAGCTTCAAGCCCTGACAGAGATGTTCTAGACAGTCTTTATGATGCTTTGAGTTCATCGTGTAAATTTGTCTGCTTAAAGGCTTGAAAATTCAGAAACTCATTTCTCTGCCTGAGTTCAAAGCCTTCATTGGAGCTGTGCGAGATGAATCCATGGGAGTTGTCATTGCTTTGAATACGTTTTTTTTTGGGTGGGGGTGACTGGGGGGGTGGTAGGCCTGTGTCTCTCTGTCTGCTTGTCTGCCGCCACAACTTTCACTCTGTATTACTTATCTACATCTACAGTATATGGCTGTCTTGTTGGTGGGGTCTCCCTTCCAGATTTTGGATCCCAGAAGATGCAACCTGGGTAAATGTAGCTAAGCGTTAAAAAAAATAAAAGCAAATGAATTCCCTTTTCCTGTGTTTTTACCATGTACCATTCTTACTGATTTCCCAGGACGTGGAGACGTCAAACCGCAGACAAGCTTGTGAAGAACTCATCTTTTCTCAGTGTCTTGGGAACTCACATCAAACTGGAGTACACAGTCTGTTCTGGGCAGTACAAAAGTACTCACATGCATACAAACGCATACACACACAGACTTCGCCAGGCACAAATGGCACATGAGATCTGCGCAATCAATGAAAGTGACTCATCTGGATTAGGTTAGATTACAGAGCAAGAAAAGGCAAAGAGGAAAGGAATAAAGAGAGAAAAAGAAGAAAGGAGGTACGGGAGTTAAAGGAAGTCAGATCAAAAAAGCAGCATGCTCTGAGGCAAGTTCTACTACATCTCTCACAACCGGGAGGCGCAGCACGAGTGTGCGTCTGTCTGTCGTCCACATGACTCAAAGACATCAGTGAGAATGTAATTTGTTTTGACTCTCAGTATCACCCGTCTCCCTCACCCTCCCCCCACTCGGATATAAGGCTTCTGCATCACATAACATCACACATCCCTGATGGGGAACGAAAGCCAGCGTCTTCTCTCCCCCTCTCCTCAGTCATGAGGGTGAGGGGTTTAAAAGAGGAGAGTGAGGAGCAGAGGGCAATAGAGCGAGGGGTAGGGGAGTTTACGGGTTGAGCTGACATCCAGGCTTGGCATGATGGACGTTTCTATAAGAGCTATGGAAACACGGAGCGTGACGGACATTTCTATTATAGAAATTTTATGCTGCTTGCTTCCTAGCCTGTGGTGTGGACACAGAGAGAGAGACACATTCAATTCTGTGCTGTAAGGGATGTCAGCTGGGACAAAATGGGGAAAATAATGCTATTGATACAAGCTCTTTTACTTTTCTCATCACGGTATAATATCTTTGTCTCATCCGTCTCTGTCTTTTTCCCAACCGCAGAGTGTCTTGCTGTCTGTCTTTCTCCATCTTTGCACTGAGAGGGTTATGCCAGAATAATAGGAAGCACTGATATAAATCTCCTCTATCGGCCCTGCGGTGCTACACTTGTCACTCCCCTGCAGAGAGAAGTGGACATGTGAGATGCCATGGATGATCCTCTGTAGTGAAACATTGTATGGTTACGTAATGCATTTAGTATTCAGAGAGTAGAATGGAAAAAGAAGAGGAGGGAGGAAAGATTAGAAGCGGAGAAGCTGGGGTGGAAAAAGTCACAGCTTCGTCAAGCAGAGTTGAGTAAATGAGGGCAAGAAGCTGACTGGAAACATGCCATGCCGTTAATTTTAATATCCATGGCAAACTGGCTTAGAAATAAATCTTGTATTTTCTACAATAAACATAAAATATGGCCAGTAAGTATGGAGTGCTGATTGTGCCACCTGAAAACAAGCATCCTTTTTATTCAGCGAGCAAAAAATCATATCTTAAGCCCTGTTGGCTGCCAAGTGGCGTTGCATTTACTGCTGGCCACTGCCATAATGTGACCTACTTGCCAACAGGCTGATATCAGCCAGGCAAGCCCGTATTGGTGCATCCTTAAAAGAAATATAAGGAGAAACTCTACTGACAGAATTCTGACCATTAAAGAGGCCTAACCCTCTAAGACAGACCACATCTTTATGAGGGTGTCATTAAGCCCAAATAGAACAAATTTGCATATTATTGTAAATTTAAATGGAGCAACTTTGACAAGGGTCGGAGAGGTCATACAAAAGATACCTCACTTTTGTGCAACACCAGATACAGTGGAGGAAAACGCCCTTCTAAGAACCACATTTTAAGCTCATTTCAGATAATGCAGGTTTGGAATTATTTAATTCTTGCTATATGAACAAAAGTATTGGGCTGCACCTCTTAATTATTGAATTCAGGTGTTTCATTCGGTCCCATTTCAACAGGTGTATAAAGTCAAGCACCTAGCTATGTAGTCTTCCTTTACAAACTTTTGTGAAAGAATGGGTCATTTTAAAAAGGTCACTGAATTTGAGTGGTGCTGTAACAGGATGCCACGGTCGCAACAGGTCAGTTTGTGGAATATCTAGGAGGAAAGAAATTTCATAATCAGCTGTAAGTAGTAATATTGCAATGTGGAAGTCTTTAGGAACTATAGCCATGAAGTGGCAGACCACATGAGGTTATAGAGCGGGGTCACCAACTGCTGAGGCACATAGTTTGTAAAAGTGACGAGTGATCTGTTGATTCACCAGCTGCAGAGTTCCAAACCTCTTCTGGCATTAACATCAGCATTAATATTGTGCACCAGGAGCTTCATGGTATGGGTTTCTATGGTGGAGCAGCTGCATGCAAACCTTACATCACCAAACACAATACCAAGTGTCAGATGGCGAGGTATAAAGCACACCACTACTCGTCTCTGGGGCAGTGGGTATGGGCTCTTTGGAGTGATGAATCATGTTTCTCTATCTGGCAGTCTGATGAATGAGTCTGGGATTAGTGAATGCCAGGAGAATGTTACCGTTGTTGGCGTTGTTTTATGGCTTTGGTCTGGACCAATTAGTTCCAATTTTGTGGGAACAGGACTGTACAGCAGTGCACAAAGAAAGGTCCATAAAGGCATGGTTGGATGATTTGGTGTGGAAGAAGTTGACCTCACGCACAGAGCCCTGACCTACAGTAAATTCCATCAAACACCTTTGGGATCAACTAGAACGGAGATTGAAAGCCAGGCCTTCTTCTCCAACATCAGTGTCTGACTTCGCAACTGCTCTTCTTCATTAATGGGCAAAAATTCCCACAGACACACTCCAAAATCTTACAGAAAGTCTTCCCAGAATAATAGAAGCTGCTACACCTTAAATAAAGGACCAACTCCACATTAATGTCTATAGATTTAGAATGGGATATCAAAAACTCCCCTCTAGGTGGACCAATATCGTCGGAGTATGTGGAGTAGTTCATGAAGGAAATCGTCGTGAACTAGTCTGTTCTGTACCTTCATTAGTGGCTGACAGACTATTTTAAAACAGATCTGACCAGAGATGTTCCTCAGTTGTAGTGTTTGAGTCTGATTCCCATCTCTCTTCAGATTTGCACAAATCTAGAGTAGGCCCTGTGACATGTTCTTGTGGCATTTTTTTAACAGCTTATGTAGCAACTGCAGTATTTTCACTTCTCACATTATTTCACTGTAATCTTTATAGGGTTTCACAGAAAACAATTCGATTAGAGAAAAATACAGTATGATTTTTTTTTTTCATATAATTTTGCCCCAACCAGTAATCTCACAATCCATGGTGCTAAACACAGTTTACTTCCAACTTTGTGGAAAGTTTAGCTAAGACCCTTTGACATGACAGTGCCCCTGGTGCAGAAAGCCAGGGCAACAAAAAAATGCTGTACAAGTGCAGTGCTAAGAAATGACTGCAACTGAGCTCTGACCCAACCTCAGCCAAGAAAAACAACAGTGCAAGCCATCACGGACATTATAAGAGAGAAATATAGCACTCAAAATATTAGGAGAAGAAATTTATAGAAGTACTCTATAATGTCAAAGACGGAGCCTGTCCTCCTAAGAAAACAAAAAACAAACAAACAGCCAGACCAAGAAACATTTGAACCCACTGCGTTGTTGCACTGATGTACATGCATAGTGGATGTTTGAGACAGTTTCAACTATGTGGTGGTGGTCATATGTATTTACTGTCATCGTAAAGATAGAAGTTCATGTACTTGTTTTCCTTACTGCAGCCATAGTGGGAATCAGCACATCACTGTGCTCTGGTGTGATGAGCCAGAGAAGTTTATTGTGTCAGCACTCTGGAGCCTTTAATGGTCTTATAGCTTTGCACATGCACAGTAGAGGTATAACGTGCTGTTTTTATTTTCATATTGAACACTAAAACATTGAAAGGAAGGCTATGGCTCACCTCCTATTCATTAAGTTAGTGGGTTCAAAATAACTGCTTATAATTTCCCAGATACCTTATACATCTCATAGCCATGATTATACTGTGTAATTACAATATAAGACGAAGCAACATTACTTGTCGTTTCCTGTAAAATACCCCTAAAGCATTCATTACATAAAAATACCTCCAGAGCTCCTTGAGTACCGATTATTTAAATAATCCTTCTACTTACTTCTAA
Organism: Etroplus canarensis; assembly: GCA_015106775.1. NCBI lineage: Eukaryota > Metazoa > Chordata > Actinopteri > Cichliformes > Cichlidae > Etroplus > Etroplus canarensis. The sequence goes on along the minus strand of VUQH01059194.1, from coordinate 5,874 downwards.
AATATTCTGAAGGTTTTAAATACCTGGTGACATGGTGGCATGGTGGTTAGCACTGTTGCCTCATAACAAGAAGGTCATGGGTTTAAATTTACCAGCCAACTGGGGTCCTTCTGTGTAGGGTTTGCGTGGTTTCTCTGTGCCTGCATGGGCTTTCTTCAGCTACTTTGGCTTTGCCCCACAGTCCAAAGACATGCAGGGGGTTAGATTAATTGGCAATTCTAAATTGGCCATAGTTGTGACTGTGTGTGTGAATGGTTGTCTGGCTCTCTGTATTAGCCCTGCAATAGTCTGTACCCTCCTCTCTCCTCTCAAAATCATATATTTGTCATGTACCTGTCCTATGAAACCACAAATCTCTTAACATCTTTTAATGAGCTCAGAAAAAAACAGGCTTACGTCTTGATTTTAAAAAGTTGTATTAAAATATATTACTAAAATACCAATACCAAATATTACAGCTGAATTCAAACGCTTGAGCACTGTGTGACATGGTTAACTGTTAACATCTAATGGGTGGAATAAAAATATTAATTAAAATGTGTATTAGCAAAACAGTTGATTAAACTTAGTACAATCAGTTAACCAAATGAGTTATCATATATGCTAATCTGAAAATGCTGGTGAACCTGCACCTGTTTAGCTTGCCTGTTTTATTAAACTGGGCATGGTAGGAGCTGACATCCCCTCTCCATCATCAAGGCATTCCTCGGTAATATGCAAAAGCTAGTCAAAATTTCTTTACACTACACTTTAACTCCTCTACATCGCAGGTGATTAGTGAGACAAAACTTTTTCTGTTGAGATGATGATTATTAATTGCACGGACCTGCGCAGCTCATAATTGATCTCAAGGCAGTGAAAGCAGAGCCAGTGGCAGCCTATCTAGCACACTGGTCTCCCATCAGTCTCCTGTAAAGTCCACAGGTTTATCCACAATGAGCATTTGCAAACAATCAGAAAATCCCGCTGGCCTCTCTGCTTGACCAGCTCCAGCATTTGTTAATGGGATACTGATGAAAATGACTATAAATTCCAATAGCCTAGAGTTGAGCTAGCTTCCAAAGTCAAAAGCCAAAGGCTGCCACAAGATGGCTGTAATTTATTGACTAGACGCAAACATGCAACAGGAGATCCTTTATGGGACAGAATGCTACTTGAGGTATAAGGAGAGAGCTCATTTTCACTTTGATATGTTTTAATTGATGTCTGATTTAGATTTCACATAACAAGCACTGCTTACCTTGCTTGCCCAGAGTGCCACTGGCCTAGAGATCATGACAACTTCAAACCGGCATCAAGTGTGAGTTTCAAACATTGTTTTTGATACAAAATATTCATCTGAAAATCACCAACATCCCATGACATAGTTCTTCTCCAAAAGCTGATGCACATCCATATCCATGACACACACACACACACACACACACACACGCACACGCACACACACAAACACACACAGAGATGCCTGCACAAAAAAACAAACGTTACACAGGTGTGACAACCATGAGTGTGTATGTATCTAGGGTGTCTGTCTCTCTGAACAGGCAGTAGGCCAGAGAGGGGTTTTAACACACTTAATGGGATTTCACACTCTGAAGTACACACGCGTACACAATCTCGGACACACACTAATGTTGAAGATAAACATGTCTGAAAGCTATGTGTGATCCCAGACAAATAAACACACACCCACACATGCACACTCTCTGATATAAAAGGATTTGTCAGGCTCCCACATTGTACACATGCAAAATTAATGGACTCCAATATCCACACAGAAACATTACTGTTACTCACTCATTTACAAAAGATGTGCCTTTACACACCTGCCAGAGCAAAGACACAGAAACACAGGCACCATACAAATCGTCCATGATGTCTCTACCCAGGATTATTGTGGCACGACTGCTGCCATGGTCATGGTGACCTATTATTCTTCAGGTAGTGTTAAATAAGTGTTCTACTGCAAATCCATAGTTTCAATCATCTAGAACTTGCGGTCTGAGGACTAGATTGCTCCACTGAAAAGTTTCTAACTTACATTTTTGCAGAGGACGACAGCTGTGGTAAAATTTGATTGACCGCAGTTAAAACAACAAATGAATGATAGTCGAAAATCTGTCCAAATGTTCTGTACATCATTTATGATCTGTATGTTAAGGTTGTTATGTTTTGCAGCATGACTAAATAAAATACGTTCGCTCAAATGAAGTGTAAATAACAATTTAGTGGAATGGTTGAGAATGCTGAACAATTCATACATTTTTTTATCTGTCACTTGTCATTGCTGTTGAAATCCATGTAAAGATCAAGTCAAATCAATAAAACCAACAATTAAAAAAAAGCAGTTTACTTTAAAAGAACTGGGTGACTTTGTGCAAAGTGAAAATTTAGCTTAGCTCTAGGAGTTCAGATTTCTTGTGAAACATGCTAGTTTAATTTTCCAAAGAGAGAAAAAGTGACTCACAGCATGGTGGCCGGATGTACACGGTTGTGTGAAAAAGAAAGTTTTCTCTGGACTCATTGCGATACTGCAAAAAGTGAAGTATTCTCTTACTGTTTCCATAGGAATTAAGTGGTTAAGTAGCAGCAAGGTGCCGTAAATCAAATGCACTAGATAAAACAATTCCATAAAAGCAGAGATTTTGGTAGTCTGCTTCCTCGGAATGGACATAACAGGAAATTCACCCCATGCAGTGCTTAAAGAAATTGCAAAACACCCAAGTATCATATCTCAGACTCTACATATCTTAGTTAGCATGATAATGTTACAGTTTATGACAGAACAATTATAAAAAGACTGAACAAGTATAGCTTGTTTAGAAGCATCTTTGTTCTAAAAGAAAATGGCAGCACAGCTTAGGCTTGCAAAGTTGATTTGACCAAACCGCAAAACCTCTACAATAGTATTCTTTGAACAGATGAGACCAAAGTGGAGATGTTGGGCCATAATACACAGTGTCACGCTTGGTGAAAAACAACCAAGGCATATAAACACCTCATATCAACTATCAAGCACGGTGGTTGGGGTGATGATTTGTGCCACAGGACCTTGGTACCCCACAGTCACTGAGTAGAACTCCTCTGTATGCCAAAGTATTCTAGAGTGAAATGTCAGGCCCTCTGTCTGACAGCTAAAGCTTGGCTGGAACTGCATCAAGCGTACTAGGAAATCTACAGAATGACTGAAAAAGAAAAGGACTAAGGTGTTGTAAAGGTCCAGCCAAAGTTCAGACCTCAATCTGACTGAAATGCTGTGGCAGGATCTTAAGAAAGCTGTGCATAAATGAAAGACTGCAAAACTCAATGTACTGAAGTAACGTAAAGGAGCACAGGACAAAATTCCTTCACAAAGATATGAGAGACTGATAGTCATACAGAAAATGATTATTTTGAGATATTGCTGTAAAGGTGTTTCTACAAACTACTGAGTCATGGGGTGTACTTTGATTCTCGCAGAACTGTGGAGAGTCCTGTGAAAACGTTCCTCATCACATGACTTTACATGTTGGTCACTGTATGCAGTATAAGCATAGCAACGCTGGTCTAACTGTGACTCGTATCATTGAGTGTGTTTCCATCCACTAACTGTCAAAGTCAAAAATGCATGGACACACACAGGCTGAGGTGGAATAGCTGATGTACTGATGCAACCAAAATGGAAACAGCAAAAATGGATACCATGTGCACATGTGAAATACATCTGCTAAACACATTCAAAATGAAGATGCCATTTCCTCTGTACTCCACCTGAGCTGGGCATATCTGAAGGTGAAAAACACTTACATGCAAATGCTGTTTGTGGACTTCAGTTACGCATTCAACATGATCATCCCCCAGCATTGCGGTAAGCAAACTTGGTCCGTGTAATTGGCAACCAGATCTCCTTACTGATAGACCCCGATCTGTGCAGGTTGGAAGCATCTCCAGTGTCATCAGTCTGAGCACTGGTTTTCCCTCTGGTCCATGTCCTGAGCACATTTTTGTTCACCCAGCTGACCCATGACTGCCATGCCAGATCCAGTACAAATCACACTGTGAAGTACACAGATGACATGACAGCGGTGGGTCTCATCTGGGACAACAATGAAGCATACAGAGAGGAGGTGAGATAACTGGTGGGCTGGTGCAGCACAAATAACCTGGTCCTCAACGTCAAAAAAACTAATGAGCTTATCGTTAACTTCAGGAGAAACAGGCCCAGTCATACACCTTTCCTCATCAGTGACACTGCAGTGGAGGCATTGAACAGCAATAAGTTCCTGGGGGTGAGGTCACAGGCAATCTAACGTGGTCCTTTAATACCACACTTATGAAGAGAGCACAGCAGCATTTGCACTTTCTGCGTCAGATGAAAAGAGAATACCACTCTCCCCCCATCCTCACCAATTTCTACCAAGTCACCATACAGAACATACTAATTAATTGTATCTCTGTCTGGTTTGGTCAGTGCAAAGCATCGGACATTACTCACAAACGCAGCCTGAGCATGACCCATAATATCATCTGAGATCCGACCCACCACAGAATATTCTGTTCTGAAGCATTCATCATTCATTCATTCATCTTCTTCCGCTTGTCCAGTTCAGGGTCGTGGGGGGCGCTGGAGCCTATCCCAGCTATCATAGGGCAAAAGGCAGGGTACGCTCTGGACAGGTTGCCAGTCTGTCGCAGATCCAACACAGAGAGACAAACAACCATTCACACCTATGGTTAGTTTAGAATTGCCAATTAACCTAACCCCCATTGCTTTGGAATGTGGGAGAAAACCAGAGCACCTGGAGAGAACCCACACAAACACAGGGAGAACATGCAAACTCCACACAGAAGGGTCAAAGTTAGCCAGCTGTTGGATTCGAACCCAGACCAGACCCTCTTGCTGTGAGGCAACAGTGCTAACCACCACACCACCGTGCTGAATGTCCTGAAGCATTTAAAGCAAAACATCCAGATTCTGCAACAGTTCCTTTCCCAAAGTCAACAGACCTTGGAGCTCCCAAGAAATCCCCCACCCATCCACATACACACGCATATGCTGGACTACACTTTAACTGACCCCCCTGCTGCGATACCTAATATCCACTAGTGCAATATAATAGCATCAAAGGATCGCTATGTCTGTGTAATATTTTGTGTCAAATATTTATTTAACATTTTTTAGTCATATATGTTCTTTTTTATAGTCACTTTATTATTACACTTAAGTTATTCTTATTGTCTGCAATCTGCACTACAGATTTTTATTATTGTGAGCAATGCAACAAAATATCTATCTATCTATCTATCTATCTATCAATCTATGTATGTATCTATCTAGCTATCAATCTATCTATCAACAACAATAATAATAATAATAATAATAATAATAATAAAACCAGCTGTTTGGGGGGGACAAAAACCTGTAAAGTAGGAAGCAACAAAATTTTAAGAGCCATTTTTCAAGTCAATGCAGTGAAATTTTCAAGAACGGGTGTGTCAGAATCAAATTAATATTTTCAGGAATGCACCCTCTAGAGTTGTCTGAAAGTGGACAAAATCTTTTCCAAACAAGAAGCTCTGCGGCAGTTATCTGTTGTCTTCAGAGCATGCAATAAAATATGGGACCTCTGCGCTGAGAGAGTGAATGAGAGCCAGAAAGAAATTTCTTAGTAATAGAGCTTATGTGCTCTGGTAGGTGGACCGTGTTATGGCCTGTCTGAAAACTTTTGCAAAGTTTGGCATTAGAACTTCACCAGACAAATGACCAAGGCCACATACCATAAGTCATGGAGGAAAGCATCTCTCTCTTCCTCTTTTTCTCTCTCTCTTTTTAGTTCCATCTCTTTTACACAGGCAAACACACACACACACACACACACACACACACACACACAC
>VUQH01059186.1:0-18407 GCA_015106775.1 Etroplus canarensis | reverse complement strand
TTCTTCTTCTTCTTTCGGCTGCTCCTGTTAGGGGTCGCCACAGCGGGTCATCTGGTTATAAATCCACATTGCTGATTTGGCAAATTTTTACCCAGATGCCCTTCCTGATGCAACCCTCACCATTTACCCGGGCTTGGGACCGGCACTAGTAGTACACTGGCTTGTGGGCCCCTGTGGCTGGTTTGTTAGGCTTATAAAATGTTTGTGGATATATGAAAACTATCATATTATGTCTCTTATCATGTTAACTAAAATTGGTTTCTGTATATGGCCTGAATCTGACAAAATTAGCCTCCCTTATGACTGTGTTCTAATCTCAAAGAATAATTGGCCCATTTATTTAATGAAATTTTCATTTCAATAAACAAGTGAGATAATTAAAGCTGATGGAAGCTTATATGGTTGAAATTGCATTTTTCTCAGCATTTTAACTTTTCAGGATGCCTATTTGCTTCAATCACATCCAGTTTTTCAATGCAACAAGAAGGAGTACTATGGAAACACTGCTAAATTCAGCGAAAATCCCGCACAGCGTTTAAAACTCGGGACAGATTTCTCTGCGTGGAGTAGCAGACAAATTCTTTTAGCCTACACGATAACCTGTACACTCTCCTCCATCCTTATCCTCCTCTTTCATCACCTCTTCCCACCTGTTAAACAGTAAAGTGAATATACTCTGAAATGTTCCTCTGTTCTCTTACCGTCGATGCCAATCTTGCCATCTCCGTCTTTGTCTGCAGCTGTGAGAAATGCTTTTGTCTCAGCATCAGTCAGATCTCTGCCTTCCTTGGAAAAGCCCTTCAGTACAAACCTGAGAAAAAGGCAGTTTATTGCAGGAGAAGGATCACTGTAGGACCAGCTTTAAGGAGTGTGTTGCAATATGCAGAACATCAACTTTGCACAGTCCATCAGTCTGAGCCTGCTTTTTTGTGTGTTTTTGCATGTGTTTGAGCCTCTTACTTTAGTTCCTCTTCTTCTATAAATCCGCTACCATCCACATCCAGAACCTTGAAGACCTTCTTGACGTTTTCAGCTGACATGGCCTTCATTCCCACCATTTCAAAGAACTTTTTAGGGTCAAATGTTTCTGCTACAAAAGGCAAGGCAAAACAGACATCTGAGCTCATATTAAATAATTATATCACATCCACTTTAAGAGCAGTAAATTTGAAATAGCATCACATTTTGCTTTGTTTTATGCAGCTACTGACCTGCAAAGGCATCAAGAGCTTTCTTGATCTCCTCAGGTTTTAACAGATCTGTCATGACCATTTTTCTACCTGGAGAAATAGAAATGACATGAAAGGTAGAAAGTCAGATATTGCATTTCAAAGAGGTGAGTGTAGACAGCCACAGAAAAGGATTTCATGAAGCAAAAGCTAAAACTGGCATTTAATCTCTTTATCCGTCCACGTGCTTGAAAATTTCAGTTAGAAAATAAGCTGGAGTTACATCTTACAAACACAGTAACAAACACAAGGGCAATTTTGACCCTGATAGGCCTGGTAGGATATCCTCAAAGCATTTGAGAGATGGCCTCCGTGGAACTTGGCACAGCTGGAGGTTGATTCAAGGACATAATTTAGAATTTAAGACATGGACATAAATACAGTCTGGCAGGCAACCATGGGAGGAGAGAAACATATGCCTTATTGAACACACACACACACAAACACATTATTAGCATTTCATCAGATTGTGGCACATCCATGTCCACTCATATAAGCACACGCATTATTCTGAGTTCTCTATTATTTTTAAGCATCCACAGTACATCTCCATGTTAGAGAGATGCAGGCATTTCTGACAAGAGAATTAGGATTGTATAACATCTAAATGTACTGTCAGCAATGTTACTGATATGCAGGATGGCTGTTTAGTGATGTTCTTTAGTGATGTCTATAAAGACATTTATGCATGTTATTTTAAATGAATTTGTTATTCCAAACATCCGCTCAGCATAAAATACACACTACTTTTATAGATGGAGGGCATAAAGTGTGAGGCATTTAGTCTGTAAACCTTAGTTGCAGTACATGATACTAGCCTGTAGGTGTCACACCTGAGCTGAAGGATCTCAGTCCCCTTGTTTATTAGTTCAGACCATGGGGAGTAAGTGCTGAGTTGTCAAGCTCGATGTTTGATGAATGCGTTTTGTGTCTTTAAGAGAGCTGAGCTCCTGAGTATGTAGGAGTGTATGTCTCACACATTGTGCCTCAGTAAGAATATGTGTGCTGAGAGACTTGCAGAGCCCCGCTGGAGTAGTTTCAGTTGCCCCCCCTGTAGATTGCACTATCTTGACCCCAACAAAATCCCAAGCCTGCCTCCAGAGAGGACAGAACGAAAGAGTAAAAACAGAAATTCACAATCATCCTCTTGCTTTCTGTTCAATCTGTGTCTTCTCAACTTTCGCCACACCTGTTATGTGTCTGATTTTTTGGCAGCAAAAGCCAATTAGTGAACATCTATTTGTGGTCTTTGAAATGTCTTGAGATGTGCAAATTTTTTTACATCAATAAGATGATGCAAATAGAATGGCTTGATGTTATAACCTTAAGACTCAGGACACCGTCCTTTGGTTTTGTTAACCGGAAAGAACAGGCAGTTCCAGTCAGTCAAGTTGATCTGGATCTTGTTAGTGTTACTTTAGATAAAAAACACAAAAGTAAAAATTCGGACACCACGATAGGCATCTCAGTCATCTCCGGCTTTCATGTGCTTGATATCATTCCATCAGCCCAATGTGAAGTTTACAGGTTTTGTCCCAAAGGCTGCAAACTTTTATTATTTGCAGCAAATGTTTGTGAGCATTTGTGGTTTTCCCTCACTGGAGCACCAAATGTAAAATAAAAAAGTGCAAAAGTCCTTTGGGCCTCATTCACAAACAATGTGTACACACAGATCAGACTTTAAACAGCATGTGTGACCCTTTTTAAACACAAATATGTGCATCCATCAATATTTTCTGAAGTGAATTGGTCTGTGTACTGCATGCAAGTTTAGAACCTTGAACCACGCCAGACGCAGAAGGCCTGGCGGTCTTTAAAACATGAAACACACATCTTTAAATTAACCACTAATAAGAATGGTAGTAACAAAAACAATTTTACTGCAGTTGTCATTTACAGTTTTCTAAAACAAGAAGAACAAAAAAATGCTCAGAGAATAAAATAACAATGACTTGCATGTAACCTCACCAGATGACATTCTAATATTCAACCATTTCGCTACATTACTCATCCAGTAAAAGTACCAAAACAAAAAAAAAACCAGACAACAAAAAGTTCCAAACATTTTACAAACAACACAGCCTGAGGTAAACCTGAAAACCTGATTCTTGATGTGGACAAATCTGGGTTTCATGAGTCTGGCTAGTTTTGCATAAAAAGACTTGTACTCACATATATTAGTGAACGAGGCTCAGTGACTTTATTTAACTTGCAGTGATGGATATGGCTGCTGTGATGATACGTGAGGTTATATTTTAGCATCATAGCACAACAGACCTTCACTGAGGACTTAAAGCCATTCTTGCTTGTAAGTGTGCTATAAATAAACAAAAATTATGCTAAATCTGATTTTTTTTCACGGTGAGGAAGTGAATAAGACCCTAAAGCACAAATAACTCTCTGCAAGTTAAAGATCAAAGTTGTGTTAATTCTGAGTAATGGCACAAGTTTGTTATTCATAAAGTATTGCTTATTTAAGGCAGCGTGAGCCCTCTTTTCAAGAGCAGCCCATTCAAAATATCAACAACAGGCATTAACTGCTGTACTTAAAGTTACTTAAATACACAGCGACTGTGACATAGACACAGTTCTTGGCACATGTTCCTGGTGAAACATGAGCCAAGAAATTCCCATGGGAACAGCACCTGCTGCTAACATTACCTTTTACTTAATCTGACCCCCCCAACCCTAACCCTAGCTCTAACCCTAAGCAAAAATAGTATGTAATTTTTGTTTTTATTAAACTGTTCTCCCAAGTCTTGGCAGTCAGAACAAACCATTAACATTTTTTCCTAAAAATATATAGGATTAGGGTTAGGATCCCCACCTATGATGACTTAGTTCTCAGAGGGTTAATGCAAGCCAATGAAGGGTACAAAACAGATGCAAAACCAGTGTCAAATCAAACTATTTCTAGAAAAAAAATAGTCACAAATTCCCCACAAAACACCCCTGCATTTCAATTAACTAGGAAAGATCTTTGAATTGATATCAGTCAGATGTATTTACACGGCTTGTTATTATTTTCTCTGGCAGTACAGTATTGCATTAAGTCGTGGTAATGTCTTTCCCAGTGTTTTATCAATTACACCTTTTAAACTTATCAAGTTGTGTTTTATAAGCCTTGCAAGTCAATCAATGATGCTTGTGATTGATTTTTCTGAGTTGAGTTTCTAGCCGAACATTCACCCTCAGGTTTATACGAGCACATCCCTGATATACACTCTGCAGAGCTACAAACAGTTTATTGTTGTGTGCCACTCGTTCTTTATTAATTTACAAGTATGTTTAGTACCAGCTATCCTGTGCTGCAGTGTCTAATATTTCTTTTCTGCCTTACCTGGATGAAGGGGTGGATGAGTGCAGGTGAGAGGAGAAGGAAAGCAAAGGGAAAGGTGATGGAGAGAAATTGGAGTAGAGAGAGAAGATAGAAGGGTTGGAGATGGAGGTAAGATGAGCAAGTTGAGAGGAGGACACAATACTTTTATAGCTACCGCCAAACACATACACACTTACCCCCATACTCCCCGCATCCCTGACTCTATTTTCAGCGGGGGGGTGGGGGCGGGGGCTTGTCAAGACATGACGCAAGCACTGTTGGCCCTTGAGTGCGATCACTTTCTTTGTAGCACTGTAACAAATCACACACAGGCCTGCTAAAAAAACCACTCTATCTAGCCTCCTCTGGACCTTATCTCCAAACAGGTCTTCTCTCTCGCTTCGTTTGTTGCTACATACATCAGTCTTATCTGGTGTGATTTATTCCGTCAGCTTTGGGTTATGAAGCTTATTTTTTTATACTTTTTTATACACTTGCACCAACGTAAGGGTGCAGAATTTGGTATTAACAGCAGGAAGGCCAATGTCCAGTGACTACTTTATTGTCCCTAATGGTAGTTTTAGTCAAAATAATTTGACTGGACTGGACACTGACAGACAGTGGTTACATTTAAATGTATTACCTCCTGTGTCTCAGTGTTGATATATTTGGTACGTAAATGGTGACAGATCTCATTCTCTACGATGAGTCCACAGTAAGGGTTTGCCAAAGTTTGCCAAGAGGCGGTGGTTACTTCTGTTTTTAGAAACGGCCGTCAGCTAGAAGTACATATGGGCTAAGTGGGGACGACACCATTCTCAGACTCACAGTTCTGAGTACTGAAACAGCTAGAGACAGTAATCAGCTGTTCAGTGTTTTACATTTATAAGAGCAGACTTTAAAGCTGTTTTGAGTCCACTGAGGCTGAAAAAAGCAAAATTGTCAGTCAGTTTCAAAAGTATCCTGGCAGAGTAGTGGTTTGCACATTCGCCTTACAAGCAAAAGCTCTGTGGGTTCAATTCCAGATGGGGACACAAGACCCTCTCACCACGGAGGGCTGCATCTGGTGTAAAACCTCTGCCCAATTACCAATGTGGAATAATCCACTGTGGTGACCCCCTGGGGAGAATACAAAGAAGCAGATGAAGGAATATTTTATAGGTTAAAAAAAAAAAAAATGTGGCTTTGCACAGGATTTAAATTCCCAGGCTCTCTGCTTAACCCACTGTGGTCCCATGTCTTACATTTAGGGATGTTATTGCTTTTTATGCTAGTTTATACTATTTGCCTGATCTGACCTGAAAAGACCACTAATCAGCCAGTTTACAAGTTTATAATTGTGGGCCATATATAGCCCACTGTGATCTGAAGGGGGCTCGACTAGAAAAACTACTGCTTATTAAACTAGAAGAAAAAATACTAAAATTAAGAAAATTTGTCCTGTGATTTAAAAACAGAAATTTTCTGACAATGTCCCTTTAAAAAAATAGAGCCACTATATTAGTTATTTACAGGACACTTAAAAAAAAAGCAAAAAAACATGATTTTTGATTTCTTTCTTTCAATGCTTTATCGTCTGCAAGGGTGATGTCTCTGTCTGTAAAAAAAATGCTTTAAGTATGATTAAAATGCAGTTAAAAGTTCAAATGTTTGCTGCTGCTTTGTAGGCTTCTCATTTTTCAAAATTATCCAGTAAGCCGGACTGGACCCTTTGGTGGGCCAGTTCTGGCCCCTGGACCATATGTTTGAAACCCCCTGGAGATTTTTAAAGCCTGAAAGCATAGTGCAGAGGAGATGCAACAGTCTAGTTCTCTTTCAGACCGCTTTGATGTCAGTATGCTCTAAGGTGTTTATGGATTATCTTTGTAGTGTGAAGCCAAAATATGCTGCTTGCTTGAAAGGGCTTTTTAGTAATTTACAAATCTGACTTCATTCACAGGACACGAGGGCTCACTGACCGCTTTAATGATTATGAAAATGGTGAGTCATGCGCTATAGTTTCTGCACTCACCAGATCTCAACCCAGTTGCAAACCTATAGGAGATGTTTTTTTTCTGTTAGATAATGCTCTCCAACACCATTATTCCTGTTCCATGTTCCAACCCTCCAGTGGCTCTCCGGGGAGTTGGAGAATCAACTCTGAAAAGCACTGAAGCTGCTCTGGCAGCACATGGTGTCCCACCCCCTTACCTTGCTTGCTTTATGTTGGATTCATAACTTTGTTCCAGTATCTTATTCGTGTATTTAAATGACTTCCACTGTATGAATTGTGCCATATAAATACATTTTGATTTTTTTGAGTTGCTAGAATTTCTAACTCCCCCAAGGCAAAGTTAGGCTAAAGAAGTGTGTTCTCTCTGTCTTTTACTCCAAAGAACTTTTTCTCCCACTATCTCACTTTCCTATTTTTACATGTCCTTTTATCTGTCCATATCTTCCTCTATCCCCTTTTGTGCTTATCATTCTCTATCTACAGTATATAGGTTGTTCATTTTGTGCCTCGTCTTTCTCCTTTTTCACATTTTGTTCACTTATCTTTTGTTGAGTGATGGAGCGGACTGTCTTACTGCTGGTTAGTCAAGGCCAACAGATTAATTTATCTATGGTTGGTGCGTTTATGAGAAGGAAAAATCATCAATAGAAACCTTTAGCTGTTGCAGAACAGCAGCCGGTTAAAAGTATGAAGGAGTTTTTTTAACTGCAGAGAATTTTCATTATGAGTATTAAATGAGATTTCATCCCTTTGAGTTCATGGTTGCTTATAAAACACTGCTAATGTATTAAGGTTTCAACATCAAATATTCATTGTCTGTAAATTTTGTGTGGAAGAGAAAGCTGGAAATTACAGCACATTTTAAGCTTTAATAATGACCTGCTCATTACAGATTTTAATAATCTAACACTGATGTGGTTAGTTAGGTTTTACTGCTCATTTTCTGTAGAAGGAGCAATAGGTACTATGGTTTCCAGTGTAAAATTCTGAAAAAAAAACTAGGTGCCAACTACTTACCTAGACACTAATGTTATGATATATTCAACTGTATTCATCCCTGTAACTTATTATTACAAAAACCTTTCCTAACTAAAAAACAAAAAAGCAAGAAAAAGATAACTTAAACATATCAAACACTATACCTTTCTTATAGATTTAAAAGGGTGTTGTTTAAATCTACTGAGCATAAAAAAGGAAAATAAAATGCTTCTCTCTAGTCCTTCATGTCCTACACTGACCCTCTCTTCTGTCCTGAGACACTCTTAGATTTCTCCTCTCTATTGAGTTACCCCCTCGTCAGCACTTTCCTGCATTGTAGAAAAATGGGAAAGGGAGGAGTGAGGCGGTGAGGACAACATGCTGGACGGATTTGTAGTGGGGCGGAGGGTCAAAAGAGGACGGAGAAAGGCACTGAGATACACAGGGAGGAATTTGCAGCTTGTTCACAAGATCTCCACTGTCTTGATTTAATATTAGTCTTGTCAAAGTCTTTTGACAAGACTAATATGCTGTGATTGACAGTGTCAGTCGCAGCATGTTTGTTGCATATTGACAAAAATATGTCTTTGATGTCATTGTTCTAAAGTGGTTACTACTTGTATACAGTCAAGAGAAAAATGTGCTGAAAAATAGTACCTCAGGGATACAGCCTTAGACCCTTCTTTTTGATTTACACAAATGACCTAAGTTTGGACACATTTGGTCATAGTGGATTATTTAGTTATCTTTAATTATTTTTCACAGTTTATAGTATTAGCAAGTCATAACAGCAACAAAACAGCATCAGCTGAGTTCATCTGTGCCCTATGGTAAGTTGAGTTTTCTTCACAGTACTGATCAAGAATATTGTGCCTTCCGCCAAATACATGTATTTGGTTCCTAGCTCACTTTTGCTACTAAATAATTGTTTGGGATAAATCGTTAACTGCCCAGTCAGAAGAAAACTAAACCACAAATGTACCTCTAAAGCCACAGGATGAGATTTCTATTTAAGATTTCTCACTTCCAAACATCATTGATGAATTTTACTTTTTCACTTTTTTACTTTTTCAGGGCAAATTTTAAGAAAAGTTTATTTAAAAAACTGTGATACACAAACATATAAAATGAAACTCTCTGACTACTGTACACAGTGAGCCTGAAGCCAGTGTGTCAAAATCTTTATGAACGTAAAGTGTTTTGGAGAACGTAATGAAGTACTGTACAAATACTTCATTTCTGTACTTTAGTAGAGCTTTCAAGTGTCTGTGCTTTATTTGATTATTGATTTACCTGAGAGCTTTTTACACTTTGATAAAAATCTCTCTACTTTCTACTGCTTACATATTCAAAACAGGCTTCTTACTTTATGTTTAACACATCTGAAGAGAGTCACTGATTATACTGCGCAATTTCCCAACATAAAACCAATTTGAAAGTAAACAGAGGGAACAAGAACACATAAATGACAACCCTACTGGTGCATCCATCCTCAGTGCTCATGCTGACACAAAAGATGAAGAGATGAAAGAGGCAAAAACCTAATTTATCCATCGTTTATAGCACTATACTCATTTTTCTGTTTACGTGTGGAAGCAAAATCACCCGACTACAATGTAGGAAACTGCAAATAGAGATGTTTTTTCCCTCTTTTTTTTTTAAATCTGCTTTGTTCTTATTTGAGTAAAGCAGTTGACTTTGTACTTCAGCTTTGACCAGTCTTTCTTAACACAACTATCGGTACTTCTACTTGAGAAAAGAATGTGTGCACCTTTGCCACCTTTGAGTATAAGCTGACTTCCTCTGTATGCAGCTGCTTGCAGCACAGCTGCTACCTCTGGATCCATTAAATTCTATTCTATTTTTTTAATGTAGTGACATTTCACAAGAACAGTCACCTCGGGGGGACTCTAGAAGTCCTGTTTTGACCACTTGTGTGTCAAAAGAGTAAGAACAAAGGTTCGCGCAGGTAACCAAGTATGGTGAGTTGGGCAGGTGGTGAGTAAACATCGTACTGGTATGATCAAAAATCTCTTCCGTTTTAAATTCACCATGTGATTGCACAAAGGCTTGTGCTGAACGTTTAACATGTTTCCACCTGATGCCCTCCAATGGATGCCTCAGGCTGTGCATCAACTGTCTGACACTGGGTGATAAATTCAGTTTCTAGCAACTTGTGAATGTCCACAAAAATCCTGAGTCAGCTGAAGGCCTGACTTGATGCATCGCCTTCGGGTTTGGACAGTTTGCCCTCTTCTATTTAGTCTCTAGTTCACACCCGGAGAATGAGTTGTCATCAACAGTGACAATATTTGACATGGTAGTCAGGTTTGACACAGAAGTTGATGCTTGTTCTTTGCCCAAGTTCGGAGTTCATGGTGAAAATGCAGAACACAAATCAGAGCGGTCAGACTAGAACTTAAAGGGAGAGATCTAAAAATCTCTCAGCCACACCAGAAAGGGTCTAGAAATGCACAAAGAGACAGCCTTAAGGGGGAGACTGGCCAATTTTAACTGAACTTTTTAATGGACTTTGTACAAAAGAAAAGCCTGAATATCATAGAGAGTGCTGACATAAGTCAAACAAGATTAAAATGGAAACTTCCATCATCAGTTAATCATTCTTGTATTTCAGCTTTCTACTGAAACTCAGTGCATCCTTATATCATCTGTAGTAGTACTGCTTGGGGCACTACATGTCACACTTACTTCAATATGATTTTCCTTCAGTGTTCAGTGCAAACATACGTATGTCAAGCATGTGGAATTATGTGTTAATATGTTCACCTGATTCACAGCTTGTATAGTGTGCTCCAGAGTCTTAGATCACCCTCATAAGAAATGCCGCAATAAATGAGGGCCAAAAGTCTGAAGGCACCAGAGACAAATAATGGGGATAATGGATTGCGATTAACACCGACAAGGCTAGAATAAATACAGTGTGGAGCATAGGGACGCTCATGGTTGTAAACTGTTTAGTTACACTCAGGGAAGAGAATTCATAAATACATGAATGATCTACAGTGAGATCCACGGATCAAACTGAAAATAGAGAGAAAGTGAGAAAGACAGTGACAGACTGAGACATGGAGTAAGAGGAATTAAATGTGTTTTTAATGACCAACTTGCTATTCAGCAACAGGTGGCGTATTAAGTCATGGCAGGGGGGAGAGCCACAAGCCACAGCTGTGTATGTGAATATGTGTATGTATGTGTGGCATTGATATCACCGGGGTATCCCTTGTCTACTCACCCAAAGATTAGCAGTTATTGACCCTAAAAATAAACACAGGGGAACCCAGCGTGTGTACTGATAAGAGGTGGAGCTGAAGAGTCTCGGACATTTGTTTGAGCAGTCTGGACTCAACGGCCTCAACCACCAGAGAAGAAGAATACGCATAGTCTGGTTTGTCAAAAGTATGAACTCATATGCAGACGGGCCTGTGGAAATACATCTTGTAATGCAACCACGAAAAGAACAGTTGCACTTGGGAGTGATATCAGTTCATTTATGCCCTAGAATCTGAAAGAAAAAAAATCCAAATAAAATTAAAGCTGCTGCCCAGAGTAATTCTATACTTTAGATCAGATAACTGCATACGCGAAAGGAGACACAAGCAGTGACAAACCAACAGATAATTAATACCTGACTCTGCAGTTCCTCTCAGCAGAACAGAGCACCACTGCATCTGTTTTCCTTCTCTCTCATCACTCTAATTAAGCAGCAGCAGCAGGTTCAGCTTGCTGATAAACCCACAGTACAGTACACTGCTTTGACAGCAAATCAGCAGACTGGTGAACATACTGTTTTTTTATGCAAGTCAACCAACACAAGGCCCCGAAAGGCCACTCAAAGGTGAGGGCTACAAGTAGTTAAAGAGAAGAAATGCAGTGTAAAACCATAGGACATTATAAGGAAGAGATATGAGTGTTTATGTTACATTTAAACTGTGCCAAGTCATAGCTAGGGGGGGAAGCAGGATGCAGGTAAAGAGTTCCAAAGTGAGGCAGTGTGTGGAAAGGAACTAGAAGAGTACTTCACAGTATTGGATTTAGAAACAGTGACTGCATATAGATGCAAATGAGCACAGAAACGTGTGATGCGGACTTTGGAACGGTCTGAAATGCCATTGGAGCACCTTCCATGATAGAACCTACAGAATAGGGACAGAGATGCCACAGAGCGACCGAGCGATAAAGGTTCTAGACTTATACTTCGGGACTTGTGCAAATAGAGAATAGCAGCAGGAGGGAGATAATGTTGTGCAAATGACCTAGGAGCTGAGAGGCCTTTTGGCAACATACTGGAGAATAATTTTTTTCCAAGAATTGATTAATACTTGAGTGAGACACATTAGCTGGACAGAAACAAATCCCACTCTAATGCCTGTGTTCCTCCATGTCAGCGCGGGGTCTCACTGTTTGGTGTTAAATGAAGCTGCACTCGATGTGGTACAAACTGCTTCAAGCTCAAACTGATTTCTTAGACTCAATCTGAAATATGAAGGATTCTAATACTTCACTTTGAAACTGACTCATTTCTGAGCAGCAGGGTTTGCAGAATCGTTTGCGCTTGACTGCAGCAACGCTCACAACCTCGTGAGTTCAGTTCAGGCCAAAATGCACAATGGAGTGGGAGAAGGAAGGCCTGCAGTTTTCCAAATGTGCTTCACAGGCACTGGTTTCTGTGGTATATTTAGTGCTAATATTAAGGCTGCTGTGTGTGGGAGTGTGTGGGAGATGGTGAGTTTTTAAAGGAACGCACCAAGTTCTTAGGAGGTTAGCCTGTTACTCAGCCAACCTGTTAAATAATGAGACACCAAATTTTCCATTATCTGATAGATTCCAGTTAGTCACGCTGATTGTTTATGCTATGTTTAGGGACAGTGGGTGACTAGCATTGTGTCTACAGTGACTTTGGAACTTTAAAAAATTGCTAAACCTCATCCTTACGCCTCCTTTTTTACACTTAAAAGGGTATTGCTGAAAACTGCCTCTGTATATCTGACTATTCTAACATCAGCTGAGCAAATACGTCATGGCAATTACATGCTTTCACTGTAACAAAGAAAACTTGCTGCTATGATATAAGTTAGTAAAAGTGTCAACAAGTAGACATTAATGCGCCAAATGTCATCAGAAGTTGGGAGATCTGCTTACACACATTAAAACCACTGACAGGTGAAGGGAAAAAGACTAATCATCCTGTTGTAATACAGCGTTGGATGTGGATGCTACTTCCGCACCACCCTCCATGGTAACAGCATTCCCCAACAGCAGCAGCCTCCCCAGCAGACAGTGCTCAAGGAACGCAACTAAGAGCTCGCGGTGTCGACTCGGCCTCTGGACTCCCCAGATCACAAAATGAGCCTCAGCAGGCTGTGCCAGAACAAGCGTGATCCAGGGAGGCTGCACTGGCCAACATACTGGTGTAACGCATCACAGGACACCCCCAGAGGTCCTGTGTCCACACACATGTCAGAGTTGTTCTGACAGCACTGTGGGAATCTTCAGAATATAAGGCAGATGGTCTAAACGTTTTGCTTGATCTTTATATTTAATATTATGAATGTGTTTGATTCACCAGACACACAAAAGTACCCCATTGCCTGTTACTTTATCTTTTCAGTAAGGAATAATTTCTTTCAGGGTAAAATAGATGATAAAGCTTTCAAAAGCTTGGCTCACAATGACATACTGTAAAATATGTTAAACAGTACTGGGCAAAAGTCTTTTAAGCTTCCCCTCATTCTTTATAGTTTCCTAAGAAAATGGGACATATGTTCAACAGTGTATTGAAACATGTTTAATCATAAATAGAAATTCAGTACGTAGGCCAAAAACAGTTTTTTGGTTTTTCTTTAGCAATTCTAACACACTTCAAAGCCAATATTTGGTATTACCACCTTTATTCTTCAACACAAGCTGCACTCTCTTAGAAAAGCTCTCTTGTCATTTTTGTAAGTAGTCTTTGGGAATAGTTCTCCAGGCATTCCAAAGTGCTTCTTTGGATGTTGGCTGCCTCTTGCTCTGTTCTCTGTCAACATGATGCCACACTACTTCAGTAATGTTAAGGTCTGTGCTCTGGGGAGGCCAATTCATGACTGATAGTGTTCCATTATATGTTTTTCCATCCAGGTAGGCTTTTACTGCACTGGCAGTATGTTTGGGGTCATTTTCATGCTGAAAAATGAAGCTGGTGCCAATCAGATACTTTTCAGATTGCTTTGCATGGTGGATCAAAATCTGACCATGCTTTTCTGCATTCATAATTCCAACTATTTTTTCAAGCTCCCCAACACCACTGGCTGAAGTGCAGCCCCAAACCATGACAAAGCCTCCACTGTGTTTTGTAGATGCTGTACACACATCTTGGACCTCTCTCCTGACCTCTGTCATACATATTTAAGATGATTTAAACTAAAAATTTCTAATTTGGATTGCTTACTCCATACTGATTTTCAGTCCATACGCCGGCCTTTTCTAGCCGTTTCCCTTCCTTAAGAATGGCTTCCTTGCAGCCACCCTTCTACTGAGACCATTTCCGACGAGACTTCAACGATTAAGTGAAAGGTCAGACGCATCTCTCAGGTCCTGTGTCAGATCTTTGCTGGATTTTTTCCTATTTTTTAAGGACGTGACTTTTGAATGCTGTTCATCTGCTGTAGATACTTCCTTTTCTTTCCTTTTTTAGGACTGCTACTTCTTCTTTCCTCCACTTGTCCACTTTTTTTAGGCGCACACTGCACACCATACTGAGATTTGCCAAATTTTCAGCTAATAGCTCTTTGGGAATCACCTTGTTCATGCAAAAATCCTATATTATACCTGTCAAACTGTGTCCATCTTTAGTTTTTTTGTAGATTCAACTATAGAAACAAAGTGCCCAAAGATGCAATTTAAAACTGATTCTTTGCTAAGTTGTCTATTATGTGTAGACACAACACTGGCTTATCCCTTGTGCTGGGTGCCTTTTCTTAGGCGTGACTGATTCATAAGTCAGTGTTAAGTGGCTTAATAAACACACATACACACACAAAAACATTCCTCTGAGAATGGTCGGTACAAGGACTGGACTGAAAATGTGTGTAAAAGCAGCCAGTGTCCAAAGAAACACTTTGAAGAACATCTGGCTCCTCGAAAGGACATTTTAAAGAAACGCAGGTGGCTCAAGACTTTTCTACAGTAATGATGTAAGGGCACAAAAACTTCTCTGCATCTTCCTGTAGTTCCATCCGTTACGAGGACAAAACAGCACCTTTAGATTTACTCAATCTATTGTATGTGCACTTACATACAATAGATTGAACACTCTGAACTCTTTTTGGCGGCAATGCTTATTTCAGTCATACTGTGTGGTGTTCCAGACGTTTTGGTTAAACGTTTTCATTACACAATGCAAGGGCTCAGCGTGTAGCTTACACATCTTCCTCGTTTTACTTCCCTTATGTTGTTACCATGGCAACCAGCTGTCAACATGTCAGACACAAACCGTGTGTTTGTTGAGACTTTCTGTCAGTGTCACGCCTTCTGTTTCTCTGTGTGTACACGCGTGCCCTGGTACCTGTCAACCTAATGGCTTATTATATTTCGTCAGTGGACTTTTATAGTGTACTTCTGTTTCAGAGCTGTATTCCAAGGCCAGCATGCAATAAACTATATACAAACACTGTTACAGTGCACTCTGTTATAAGCACACACGCTGCTCCCTTCACATGTATAAGCATTCACAATCCGCAAATTCACTTGCGCGCATACACTCGTATGAGCACAACAGACTCCAGCAGCTGGCCTGACCTTGAAGATAAATACACCCTTGAAAAATGTTTCTGCAATTCATGGCTGGCAGTGGTGTGTTATACGAGCAGCGTTTCAAAGGATCCAGCTCAGGCTGTGTGAAAATAGATATGGAGTCAATATGTGCACTCACACACATTCGTCTGCGCACCACTGTACTTGATCGCAATCTTTGTTTCACACACGCACACACACACACTCGATTACACACTGTTTCTCAAGAAAATCCGCAGTCGGTCACCTAACACACACTCTTCAGGGCTGTCTTCTTGTAGTTCAGTGAATTTCACTGCTCACACATGAATAATCTGAGTGTAATCTGACCACATGACTGCTGTCAAACACTTTTATCACAGTGAAATCAGTAGGTCATCACACACACACACACACACACACACACACCCAGCATACAACCTTTGCATGCTACTACTTTAATCCCTTTTTCTTTCACTTTTGCCCGTGCATGCAGAGGAGGCGCTCATGTGGCGATTCAGGTGTAGTTACCACCCTAGTAATGCAGGAGTTTCTCTTTAAAGTGAATGCTGTTTTTCAAGTGCAAATTCCAGCTATGAGCAAGTGATTTGCTGAGCTTAACTACTGTGTGTAGACGGGAAGAACCAGAAGTGACTCCACAAAGTCAGATCAGATAGAAAAAGACTGATTAGAAATCCTAAACACAATCAATAACCTGCATGTCATCTCAAGCAGTAAGGAAACCATTTTAGATTAGACAATAACCCACAGTTCTTTGTTTCTTGACAACTCCCACACATCAACAGCTGTACTGACATCTAGTGTCAGCAGCTTTAATAACCCTGCATTAATGTTTGAACGGGGTCAGTGCATTTTACTCCATAATAATTGCACCTCACATGAATGTTTGCGTTACCAGTTCCTGTCTGTTTTTACTCACGAATGCCAGCGAGCACAGCAGGGTGGTAGGTGACTGCTGAATCATGGCATGTGTTTGTAGTAGTGCTATTTGGAGAATGTGTAAGTTATGTGTCAGATGAGACAAGAAGTGTGAGAAAAAGAAAGAATAACCCTGACGAAATAGGTGGAGGAGAGAAACTCCTGAACACAATATGATTCTCAGTGGAAAGTGCATTTACGGATGCAAATGAAGCTTGCGCATACAGTAAGTTCAGTAAGAAGGATCTGCGTTCGCTCATTTGCCTGCATTCCTGGGTGTTCAGGCTGCATGTCTATTCTTCATGTCACTTTTGCTTTCCCACGCTGTCAAACTCACTTCTGTCGTCATCACTCTGATCCAATCGTTTTCTTGACCACCTTCCTCGAGTCGGTCACTCTTTGTTCTGTATGCTTTGAATCTCATTGCTTTTCTCATTGCTGTCATTTGTGCAGCCCACCTCCTCCCCATCTCCACCTCATCCTGGTCACTCAGAGCCTCATCCAAGTCTCCACCGGCGTCATCTCCACCTCCACCACCAACTCCAGGGGGATCCTGTTCTACTTCCTACCATTTTTGGACTCCTCTCTGCTTTGTTGCTTCACTGGAGTCTAATTGCCAAAAAAAATTCTTAGTAAACTCCGTCTGTACACAATAAATCATGTTCTATTTATTGCTATTGGAAATATGGGCCATTCTGGTATGCATTTATTCTCAATTAGCACACTGTACATGACACAATCTCTGTAGTTTGACATTGTGTGACATTATCTGATGGCATGACGTGGTCAGCTGAGCTGAATAAAAGAAAGACAACACGAATCGCACAATGTCTATCATCCAGGTGTTCACGAGTTTTATTAAAATGCAAAGTTTCTCCTATCTGTGCTTTGATACAGTACGGACATTTGATTAAATGATACAATGTGTAAAGAAACTACTTTAAAGAAACAACTTTTCACTTCTGCAGAGCCTTTTGAAACATTTTAGTATCTTCCAACTCAATGTTTTGGTTTTATGGCTGGCAGCAGTGTATGGATTCAGTGACACTGAATGGTCAGTATTTAGTGTTTGTCTTGAAAACTGCGTTCACACCTGAAACACCCAGTTCAGAAAGGAAAGACGAGTGGCTCCTTTAAGGAACAGCAAAGAATTCAGGGACAGATATCTTGCAGTGTCGGTCCCGAGCACACAGAGAATTTGTATTAAGAATGATTGGGGTGGCAAGATGGTTAGCACCATTGCCTCACAGAAAGAGGGTATGAGTTCAAATCAACCAGCCATCCTGGCCCCCTCCCTGTGTGGAGCCTGCATGCTCTTCCTGTGATTCCATTCCTACAGCAAAGCATGGACAGAAGCTCTCAGATTAATCCTAACGTCACTTTCCTTTCATGCACCATTGTTCCTTGCATTACAACCTAACAAAGCCCGCTTTCGTGTAAAAAAATGTCACTTCATACAGAGCAGCATTGAGGTGGAAAACAGCTCATTACTAACTAGTGACTGACATCTGCAAAATGTTATAATAAAAGAGAAAATAATCAAACAAGCGCTGTGAATAATGGCACCTTTTTTCATTACTTTATGAAAACTTCACTTCTGCTGAATTTTGTTTTTTCTTAGGGCAGTGGTTCTCAAATTTTGTTTGGCACGCTCCAGAAGCTGAAAAAAGTTCCCGCCCCACACCGCACAAAACTGCATGTCCCACACCCCATCAGTCACTGACAATAAAAAAGGATACACAGTGAATGTTGCCTGATAAAGTTGCACCTTATCAGTTCAATAGCTTCAGCAAACATTTGCTTGTTTCTTTCTCAAATAAATATAAATCTAATGTTTTTCACCTGGTTGTCCGCGCCCCACCTGCAGAGGCTCCAGTGGGGCCTGCCCCACAGTTTGAGATCCACTGTATTAGGGTGAAGCTAACCCAGCCACAGGGGCCCACAAACAACAAGCCCTGGTAAATGTGGAGGGTTGCGTCAGAAAGGGCATCCGGTGTAAAATCTTTGCCAAATCAAATATGCAGATTCATAATAAGACTTCCATGCCTGATCAGTCCCAGCCCGGGTTAACAACAACCACCTCCAGTGCCATTAACCAACAGAGTGCCGGTGGAAAGTATGCTACTGTTGGCAGAAGACAAAGAAGGGGGAGAGGGGGAAAGCGTGTTAGGAGGCAGAG
>VUQH01059185.1:0-14441 GCA_015106775.1 Etroplus canarensis | reverse complement strand
GGAGCCAATTGAGGTCATTCAGGCATCTAATCAGGATGCCTCCTGGGTGCCCACTTGAGGTGTTTCGGTTACGCCCCTCTGAAATGCGACCCCGGGGAAGACCCGGGATATGTTGGACTGGGAACACCTTGGTGTCCCCCCTGAAGAGCTGGAGGGAGGAAAGTCTGGGTTTCTCAGCTTGAACTGCTGCCCCCACGACCCGGACTCCTGGAAAAGCGATGGATGGATGGATGGAGGGATGGGTGGATGAATGGATGGATGGATTTCGTATGTTGGTGCATTACAGCACAGTAAACATTACTTAAACTATTGCTTTGTTTTGTGAGTGGCAAAACAAATAAATAAAATAAACTCTGCTTAAGGCCTTAAAAGCTTGGGCTGGTGTTGCCCTGAGCTTAAAATGTATTTTTCATGTAGACGAAGACATACCTCAGCTGACAGACAGGAAGTTTAATTGGGCTCACCAGACACAATTAATATGCTATCTTTATGCCTGGAGAAACAGAGGGACTCGCAACTGACCCTGTTTATCACACGAGCGGCTTTACATAATGGCTTATCTAATTGGGCTGATGATAAGAGGCAAAAGCCCGTCACAACACTTCATGTCAAATCTTACAAAAACAGGTCATTAAAAATGCTGCTAACAAGAATCATTTAAATTGCTGTTGCTGATGACACATACGTTGCACTGATGCTAAAATAATTGTTCCTATTCGGAGACGAGCATTATGAGCCGTTATTGTCCTCTGCAGATAATTCCTTGTTAAGCAGCTACTTCCAACACGCCGTGAATATTTGTTCTAGTCTTGTTAAGCAAGACTTTTTTTTTACCAACACTGTGGGGGAGGCAGAGAAAAAGTTTGTGCTACTGTGCTGCTTTCATTTTTCGAAATGCCCCAAACACTGCTCTCCCTGCAGAGAACATGTTCTCTGGTGTCTGAATCAGCAGGCGTCAGTGTTACAGTACATGCAGGGTCTAAATAAAGTTGCATGTTTTGCACCGCAGGTGTGATGCCAGATGTTCTACAAAAGGCCGTGAGAAATCACATGTAAGTGATTAGATAATCACATCTGATGTGGTATGTAAATGCCGGGGACGGCTGTATAAGAGGAAAAGGTTTTTTCTTATAATTTAAATCCCTGTTTTTCTTCCAGATGGTACAAAGTTTCTGTAAATAGGCTTGAAAAGCAGATTTGTCAGCTGTGATCATAAGAGTGAAACAGCAGTTTTAATCCTATTTTTGCTTTCAGTCTGTTGGTAGAGGTGTTATTGCACTTTTAACAGTATATTAAAAAGCCATCTGACTGGCATTTCCAAAGACGCTACTTTCTCTCAGCATGTGGAGGTGTCGGGGTTTGAGGTGCGGATTCACGAGCGTATGGGCATGTGAGGATTCGTTTTTGCAGTTTTATTGAAACACAAGAGTATAGACAAGACTTTCAGTGAATGTGCAGTCTGTAACAAGCAGTTGGGTCTTTGGCTTAGAGTTGGACAGACTGAGTTCTAGTTCCAGGGAGTGAGCTTGAAATTGAACCAGGCAGGGTCCTTGGGTCCAGGGGGTGAGTGTGTGGGGAGTGAGAGTCCTTGGATTTAGAGGGTGAGAGTAGGTCAGGCAGGTCTTTTAACCCTCCGGAGTCCGGGGTATAACTGCCCATTTTTGACTACTTTTAATTTACTGTTATATTTCACCTTAAAATTGTTTACCTTGACTTATTTAGTGTCATTTTTATCAGCACAGCCTCACAATGTAACTTTAAGAGTTGTTTTTTCACACTGCACCTAAGATCACACAAAAGTAGTAGGAAGCAGTAGGAAAAAGTTTGAATTTTTTTACTCTGAAAATCACAAACATGTTTAACAAACCATTTTTATAACTTAGAATGAAAATATAAAATGTGAATTTGGAAAACAAAGTTATAACAACTTTTTACATTAAAATGCAGGCAATGTCTCAGGCATTTTTTATACAACAATTTTTAAAACACTCAGGTGTTACAATAAGATGCCACGCAAATTATCTGTGAAACTCCAAAAAAATAGTTTCTGTCCACCACAACACACACGCTACATATCACACAAATCTTTAAATCTCAAACCTCGCTCTGTGTGTGTGTGTGTGTGTGTGTGTGTTAGTGTTTGGGGTTATGTGTGTGTATGCTTCTTTTTCTGTAATTGTGTGGTTTGTTATGTTTTTGAAAATGGTCTTTAAAATGTTTTTTCTGCTTCATGGCTGCGAAGCCCCTTGAAACTTTTCATTATATATTGGGCTACACAAACAAAGTTGAATTTGATAAGGTTAAAGGCAGTTTCAGGAAATGACTGTAAGTCACACACAAATAATGTACATGTAAAAATAAATCACACATAAAATCTCATAAAATACAACAGCAGGGAAATATAAAAATTAGTTAAATGCCAAAATAAAAAAGTGTGTTTCTACAACCTCAATCCCAAAAAGGTTGGGACATTGTGTAAAATATAAATAAAAACACAATGCAATTGTTTGCAGATCTCATAAACCAATATTTTATGCACAAAAGAACACAGAAAACATATCAAATGTTCAAAGTGAGACATTTTACTATTTCTTGAAAAATACTGGCTCATCTTAAATGTGATGGTAGCAACATGTCTCAAAAAGTTGGGACAGGGCCATGTTGCTGTGTAGCATCACCTCTTCTTTTAACAACAGTATGTAAACATCTGGGAACTGAGGAGACCAGTTGCTGGTCCCTTGGGAGAGGAATGTTGTCCCATTCTTGTCTGATACAGGATTCCAGTTGCTCAGCAGTCCTGGGTATTCTTTTTCATGTTTTGCGTTTCATGATGCACCAAATGTTTTCAGTTGTTGAAAGGCCTTGACTGCAGGCAGGCAGAAGCCAGGCTCTTCTACTACAAAGCTTTGCTGTTGTAATAGCTGCAGTATGTAACTGAACTGAGCACTGATAACAAGCTGAATGGTCCCTCTCCTTTTTAGTCCCGAGGGCATGGCATCCATGATTTCCAAAAAGAATTTATCTCCAGTCATCTGACCACAGAACAGTTTTCCACTTTGCCTCAGTCCATTTTAAATGGGCTTTTGCCCAAAGAAGATGTCAGAGTTTCTGGATCATGTTTGCATATGACTTCTTCTTTGCATGATAGAGCTTTAACCTGCATTTGTGGATGGCATAGCAAATTGTATTCACAGACAAAAATTTCTGGAAGTGTTCCTGGGGCCGTTCAATGATTTCCATGACTGAATCATGCCTCATGTTTGCATTACAGTGCTGCCTGAGGGCCTGAAGATCACAAGCATCCAATACTGTTTTTGGGCCATGTCCCTTGTGCACAGAGATGTCTCTAGGGTCTCATAATCTTTTGAATATATTATGGACTGTAGATGATGGTAAATTCAAAGTCATTGCAAATTTAAATTGAGGACCATTATTCTGAAATTGCTCCACAATTTTAAGACTTAGTTTCTTACATATTACTAAACCACTGCCCATTTTTATTTCTGACTGTGCCTCTTAAGGTGCTCTTTTTATACCCAATCGCATTACTGGCCTGTTGCCAATTAACTTAATGTGTTCTTTTGTGAATAAAATTGAATAAAAGTTTATCAGATTTGCAGATCATCACATTGGGATTTATTCATATTTTATGCAGCACCCCAACCTTTTTTGGAACTGGGGTTGTAAATAACTAAAGTAATCATGACTATGGGGAAAATATCTGAAAACAAGGGAACTACCATTTCATCTAAAAATACTTAAGCTGCCATTAAATGACTGTCTCTTCAGTTGAATGGCTGGAACAAAAGCAAAGTTCCCATTGAGTTATTTCACAGGCACTGACAATGAGTTACTTCATGTCTAATTTGCAAATGCGGCTGAATCTGACAGGAAGATGCATGAGTTGGTCACAGACACGGAGAGAAACATGTGAAAGTCTAATTTTGTTTGTGTCCAGTGGGCCTCAGTCTCCAGACTCAGCTAAGGCTTTTAAACAACTTAATCTGTAATTTAGTGAAGCAATTTCCCGACTGTATCTGAATGTAACACCCTTTTATAAATGCTGGACCGATGCTTCACAATACAATGGGAAGATACAAAGGAAAGTCCCAATAAAAGAAGCACAAAATAAATCAGAGAGGGAGATGAAGAAGAAAGGGGATCAGTGTTTCATCCCGGCTTTAATTCTCCATAATTATCTGCATGGGGCCCCTGTTTACACATGCAGTCTCATGAGGTTAGCGTTGGAGCTAATCCATTGCTGAAGCTTAATATGTGATAATGCTGTGGTACAGCCTGCTTCCTTACATTCCCCCATAGAGAAAATAAAGCTTAAAATCTTTAAAAACGCATATGGAGATTATCATTTTAACAGATGAACAGAAAATTCATTAGATTTGCTACTCTGAGAGTAAATACTACTGCGGCTGCTATTACTGACTATAATAATAATAATAATAATAATAATAATAATAATAATGACACCCGGTTATTTACTCAAACACAACCAAGCAACCACATGTTGTCCCTGAAAGCAGCACATGCTCGCGCATAAATATTTTGGGCGGCTGTGATTGGTCAGAGCCGAGCCGTGTCAGCGCGCTGCGTCTACAAACTCCCACGCACAGCTTGACAGCTGATACTGCGCTCACTGGAGCGGGTTACACCTGGTTGTATTTTGCTGCTGCGTCTCCGCAGAGCTCACCTGTTCTCGGAGGAGACCCGCGCGAGAGATGGCCTCCAACGAGAGTTTTAACGACTTAGGATGCAGTTCGTCCGAGGAGGACGGTAACCGTGCGGATTTGACAGAGGGATCCGGGGAGGGGAGAACGTCTCCCGCGGTGCGTCGACATCACCCCTTCAGCGTAGAGGCGCTCATGGCCGGTAAGGAGACGCACGGCCGCGGCGGAGACTCCGCCTGCTGTACGCCGATGGAAAGTTCAGTGGCGGTTTCCCCCGCGGGTTTAAACTCCTTGTTTGTGGGTCGGGAGGCGTGCAGCCCTCCAGGGGGAAGCCGAAACAGCCTAACGACTGCCCCGTCGTCGCCGGTGAAATCTGAAGCATCAGAGTCAGAGGACTGCGCGACCTGGGTTACCGCCAGCGCGTTTCCCACACAAGCTCGTAAGTTTCTCCTGTCATGTGAAGCATCATGAAACTCCATATAAATAGCATGCCATATACATAGAAATGGGTCAAAATTTAGTATCCTGAAACCTGGAATACAGAAGTTGTTTGAATTTGTACCATGGATAAAAAAGGGAACAAAGTTTTTCCAATAAATACTAGAAAGTAATCATCTGCACAGATGTCTTCTGTTGGACAGCTGTTTATTGAAAAGTATTAAGTAGACAAATATGCAAGTAATATTGATAGTACTGATTGTCTGGTTCTGGCTATAGCCAGTTGCTCACGCTCAAACCAAATGAATTAGTACATTTTTATAAATCTCATCCTCCATATATATTTTTTTTCTTCTCCCAGGTCACCTCAGTCCTGCCTGTCAGCTGAGAAAACACAAGACTAACCGGAAGCCCCGCACCCCCTTCACCACATCTCAGCTCCTGGCTCTGGAGAGGAAGTTCAGGCAGAAGCAGTACCTGTCCATTGCGGAGCGGGCCGAGTTTTCCTCCTCTTTGACTCTGACAGAGACTCAGGTGAAGATCTGGTTCCAGAATCGCCGGGCAAAAGCCAAGAGGCTCCAGGAGGCTGAGCTGGAGAAACTCAAGATGGCTGCTGACGCCAAGACGGCTGCAGTTGCAGTTGCTGCTGCTGGAGCTTTTCACCCTGGCTTTAGGTTACCGCTGTCACTGGGTGCCATGTCACTATATGGACAATCGTACTCTGCGTATAACCACCACAGACCCATACTGCCCATTTCACCTTTAGGAGTGTATGCTGCTCCTCTGGGCTACAGCATGTACCACTTATAAAAATGGAAACATCAGTGACTAAGGGATTCCAAAAAGATGAACTTGGAGGAAATATGCTCAGAAATCTATGTTTTTATGATACAGTACTGCAAAAGAAGTGTGTGAAATAACTTTCTGAGCACTTCAAAATGTGTTTCCCACAGCAAGGATAAGAAAATCTTCCTCTCTTACCCCTTTGGACTGACTGTTTACATGACTTGCCTATATGAGGAGGGGTGTTACTGTCCAGCTCTTTATAATCTTCAGTTGTTTACTTCTGCAGTAATTGAGCAGGGCGAGGACTTGCACTGGAGACCATAACACAGACTTTCCTATTAAGCCTTACGACTCACCAGATATGGCAGCTGGTGTTGAAAGGGGCCTTAAACTCAAGACACTTTGCATGGATGAATGGGTGTTTCAGCAACTCAGGCAATGTCTTTAACCTTCTTTTTATTTTCAGTTTTCTAAAAGGGTTTGCTTTGAAAAACTGTCAAATTCAGGTTACTGGTGGTCTTTTAGGGATTAAGATTCATCCCTCCATCTGTACGCTATTGTAATTAAAATTTTATTATTTTTTTCTCTTAGCAATAAAAAGCATTTTCATTACTGCCTGATTTCTTTACAATGCATTTATAGAGTACAGATGTATTTATTCTCTTTAAAATACAGTGCTGGAAATGCATAAGTGCATAATGGTGTGTATTTATGATTATAAGAACATGGTACAAAATTTCTAACCAAATATATATTTATATTCTTCCTGAGGAACCCTTTGAAAGGACCTACATTACACTATGCAATTTATATATTTTTTACCAAGCCTGTGCTTTATCATTCATATAAACCAAACAATTTGAGGCTTTTTATTCTGTTTCCTTTGAGCAAATTGTTTAATTTTATGCATTTAAAAAAAAAAAAATAAAGGAGAAAAACATGAATGTGCTGTGTTCACTGATGATATTTAAAAAAATCAATATACGATATGCAACTTACAAGGGAAACCAGCCAGCTGTTTGTCCTTCTTGTTCAGTACCTCGCAGATATAGCTGCTCTTGGTGCGTGTGTGTTTGTGTGGTTTAATCCCATGTCTGTGTTTCCCATCAGATAGTGGTCAGTTCAAGGCAATGTTTGACAAACCATAAATGATTCCCATAAATTATGCCAACTTCAGAGTTCCCGTTATTACTAAGCTGTCATTTACCACACTTGTCAAAGTTTTCTTTTTTCCCTTTATAAAGCTGAGATTCATTTTCAGTAAAAACATGTTCTTTGCAATGGATACCCAATACTGGGCTATTCAAGTGTCAGAATAGTAGCATGAAAACTCCCATTTATCCCAGTAATAGGTGTGCGAGTTGCAAGTTAAAGACCTGTAATTTTTGTCTATAATGTCGCATTTTTGTCAAAACTTTATATTTTTGAATCTCTCTAGAAAGTAGCTACGGCATTCATTGTTGAAATAATCAGTAGTAATCTTTTAGGTTGCTTGTGGAAAGGTTGTAGAATGTCAAAATTGTCACATCAGTTTGGTCACTCATTTACAACTTAGCCTGTTAAGTTTGCTCATATGTTACGGCTCTTATCCTACTTACTGCCTGAATAAATTTAATATGAATGACCACTGCTGACTTAAGTTTGAATTAGCAGCTTTCTGCCAGACAAGTCCAGCTAAGTGGGTGTTTTTATAGAGCTGCAGAGTGAGTTTGATGGTGTGCGGTGCCTGTGCTTTGTTGCAGCCCTAAAAGCAGCTTACAACTTCCGTGTGACTTTGATGTAATGAGGAAATAGTTTATAGGCAGCAGTGTATTTATGAGGTTCCTCTTTAATCAGAACAAGGCTGTGAGGCCAGTCAGGCAGGCTAAAGGGAACTGGCAAGTAGTTTACACAGGCAAGCAATCAGCTTAATGAAGTGCAGACTGGCAGGAGAGACCCTGAATCACTTGTGAAACATCATGTTTGTACTAATTACTGGAGGAGTGTGGCATTTTAGCGGTGCAGAATTCAATAAATTGTAAGTCCTTTTTGTTTGGAGGGTTGTCATTAGCAGTGGCAAT
Source organism: Etroplus canarensis (assembly GCA_015106775.1). Classification (NCBI taxonomy): domain Eukaryota; kingdom Metazoa; phylum Chordata; class Actinopteri; order Cichliformes; family Cichlidae; genus Etroplus; species Etroplus canarensis. Next base: position 6,475 of record VUQH01059185.1, on the reverse strand, counting down.
TTATTTTTGTCATTTTCAGTTGTTGCTCATCTGACAATGATTGGGCATAGTTGTGGTTTTGCATGTTACTTAAAGGCATCATGTGATTAAGAATGTCTTTGGCTCCAAGTCATGTGCTTACGTCCTACCTCCTCTAGTGGCCATTTGTATTATAGCAACATGGGAAAAACCTCTCACTCTTGAACCTTGTGAACTGTAATACAGTACAGGTTAACACTGGAAAATGTTGCTCTACATGAAATATGGAAAGTCACATCAATGGCACATTTAGAAACAATATTAAGATATCCCAGGTTAAATAATGAATGAGTGTTCTTATTGAACAATCATTTAAAGGTGTAAATTTTGTCATTTCTATAGTACCTAAACAAAAACTGGCTTTTGGAACACACATTCCTCTTCCAAAATAATTATTGAAATACACACACACACACACACACACACACACACACGTTGAACATATTCACATACTTGTATGGGTGTTAGATTTCCTTCGAAGAACTTTGAAGCTGTTGTGGTGGTTTCTGGTGGTCCAGCACTTCAGGAATATATTTGATTTTGACTTTTCTTTTTCCCTTGTCCTCCTTGTCTTCCTCCCTTAGGAACACAGAGGCTGCACTTACATTCAGTAACATTCCACTCCACTATTGATCATTTTGGGATCACAGCTATGACCTTCTAGTACAGTGCTCTTTCAGTTCATTGGGTCACCTGAGTTTATCAGTCTGCCTATGATTCTTCTTCATGAAGTATATCCCTAGCCTTTAAGGTTAGCTGAGACACCAACTGTTGATCTTTTGGAGCAACACAAACACAAACAACACCCATAATGCTTTTGGGTATAAATATACGTTTATTAGAATTCGCCCTATGCACTGGGATCAGCAACTCACAGTTGGACAAATAGCCCTGAAAATTTGAGGAATGCAAATGTGTACTTCACTGTACATACATCAACAGTCTAAAGTAATAATAATAAATAAAAAAACACCTGCAAAATTCTCTGTTAGCCATGGTTTGTTCTCTCTTAAACCTTTCTACAGATAAGGATAACAGCAGGATAGAATGTTTACAAGACAGTAGTGAGACCTGCTATGCTGTATGGGTTAGAGACTGTAGAACTGACAAAAGGCAGGAAGCAGAGCTGGAGGTGGCAGAATTGAAGATGTTGAGATTTTCACTGGGAGTGACCAGGATGGACAGGATTAGAAATGAGTACATTAGAGGGACAGCTCAGGTTGAGCAGTTTGGAGACAAAGTCAGAGAGGCGAGGCCAGAATGGTTTGGACATGTGCAGAGGATGGGTAGTGGATAAAAGGATGTTGAAGATGGAGCTGCCAGGTGGGAGGAAAAGAAGAAGACCACAGAAAAGGTTCATGGTTGTAGTGAAGGAGGACATGCAGAGGGTTGGTGTGAGGGAAGAGTATAGGTAGGGTGAGATGGAGGCAGATGATCATTTGTGGTGACCCCTTAAAGGAGCAACAGAACGAAGAAGAGTAAAGCCTTTAGCAGCACAGAAAAAAAGAAACCCTCTGTGAGTACAGACTAGGTCACGATGTGTAAGAATTTTGTTGTTACAGTGTGTGAATGTGTGAGTGGTCATTAGAGATATACCTCAGGAGCAACACAATAGGGCATAGGGATACTGTCTGCAGTAGCCTAGGGGAAAAGAATGGGCAAAGCTTCAAAAGACTGAAAGAAACACTGGACACACACACACAAACTCAGTGAGAGAGTTGCCACTGTGATGATGAGCAGTCTTTTCATAAATCTTATGAAACCACAAAATGAACATTGTTCGCACAGACAACACTGAGAGAGACTAATGAGGCTTATAAACTGAAAGGATCTGCAGTTCAATAGTGTTTTTATGCTTCTGTCATAGTCATGCTCCCTGCTACAGTAAACTCAAATTTCAAAGAGGCTTCTTAAAGCGTTGCTAGACAGTGATTTATATCACTTGCACAGTGTCTTTTGTGTTTGAATGAGCTGTTAATGTAAATGTCATACTTGCTTATGAGAAAATACCATGGCCTCTCAAGTTTTCACTAGTGCACTCGATATAACACTTGTATGCTGAGGGCCTGTGGTAAAGTGGCTAAGCCTTATTTAAGAGAAAACAGAAAACTTTGCTGATTTGTGGCATTTCTGTTCAAGTCTGCAAATAAATACAATGACCATGTATATAGAAAATGTTCCAAGGATACTTTGATAACAATTGTGTTGCTTTTTAAAATATATTTGTATTTTACAGACTCTGATATGATGGAAGAGTCGCTCACAGTGTGAGCAATCAGCCAATGAGACAAGGGAAGATCACTGAGAGCTTGATTTTTTTTAGAAAAAGCATCTGTCATACTTACTGGTTTTTGTGTTCGGATTTTATATTCTGGTTTTTTGTGTCACTTTTGAAGTTTTTCTTAGTATTATTCATTGTTAGTTTTGATTATCTTTCTGTCTAAGTCTTTAGTGCTACCCCTGATTGTGTTTTATGAGTTCCCTCAGTGTCTCTCCTGTCTTATCCCCCCTCATTCTTCTGTTAAGCTCAGTCTTGTCTATGTTTCCAGTAATGATTGTTATTCGCTTCACTTCCTGTGTTGAGTTTTACTTATTCCCCTGACTCATTGTCTGTATCATTGTCACCTGCATCTCATTACCCTCCTGTATCCTATTCCCTTAATTACCTCTTGTATGAGTATCCAGACCCATCTTAATTCTTTGTCTTGGTGCCTTGCCATACCCCTGCATGTGTCTCAGTGTGTCTTCCTGTGAGCTACTGGATTTTTTGGTTGTATTAAGAGACTCTGTTATCTTCTGTTTTTGACTTTTTCCACCTATAATAAAAGGGTACATCTTCGGTTTCTGAGAGTCAGTCTTCTGCGTCTGCATTTGGGTCTAAATCTGCTGCAATAGCAACATCAGTCTGTCATATAAGAGTTATAAGAGATACGTGATAAAACAATAACAGTGGACTGCTGGAAATGAAGGCAGCGCTGATTTATTAACCAAACCAACGGGTGAAAAAACAAAGATGTTTCAAAAGCTTAAAATCAGACTGTGTTGAATTCGAGGGGCTTTTAACTTTTCACAGGCAGTGGAGTATGTTTAATGATTGAATAATTTTAGCTCAGTAAGAGTGAACATGTTGCAGGTGTAAATTTTATAGAATATACCCACATATATTTTACCTGTTCTTTCATAGTATTAACAAAAGCACAGACTGGCAGAATGTAAAAGAAAACATGACATTTTGAAGGGCAGTGAAGAACATGTTCCACCTTTTATCCAGCTGGTGTCACTATAACAACAATTATTGGCAGGACTAGCCTGGATATGCAAAAAAAAAAAACAAACCCAAACCCTTTTTAAAATCTGGCAGAACCTTTCCATAAAGATGCTGTTTTTTTCACCTGGTGCTCTTAAAATAGTAACGATTAAAAGGCATTTTTCAGTCATCTAAAAAAGGGGATCTTTTTCTATGAGGAAGTTGTTGGTATTTGGTGTCTGCTAGTCTGCATGTGTTTAAAAATGTAAATGATAAACTGCAGAATGCCTCCATCTAAGTGACTGTGATACATGCTCATGTATATTGCTGAGGCAAGACTTGAGCTTAGGTAAGGGGGCATGTGGGCAGAAAGGATGAGTCCAAGCACTCTACCTTTGTGACTTCATCTATTCAGTTAATTTTAACTGTTTTTTGGAGAAGAAAGTCGAGCTGTCACTCACAGTCTGCCTTATGTTCCTCCACATACACATTGCACCACGGTAACACCTTTCCGGCTTACAAATTAAAGTCACTGTTATAAAGACTGTCATTATAAGTGTCAGACACAGAAGCCACTGCACTGCCCTCACTTTTTTCTTCCACCTTAAGCACTCAAACTAAACACACATAACACTCACATAGTCTGTGCCTGTCTCACACAAACTCACACACTGTGCTATTGCCTCATCTTCTCTTTCCTCGCCTCGCTCCCTGTTACAGACCCAATATAAAGACAAGCTGATAAGCTTTTGACCAACATATTTCACAGGGTATCTGTATTCTCCAGAGCACAGACAGGAATAAAAGAAATACTTGAAGCAGTAAATGTTAAAAAGAAGCCATGTAATGATTTGATTAATTTAAACTAACTGAACTATGAAGTGCCACCTTTTTTAAAATGTGTTCTGGAGATTACAGATACTGGTTTTCTGAAGGGAGAAAAAGGGAGTAAAACTAGTGCTGGGAAAAATTAAAAACATACAATCTCTTAATGCACATAATTGAGTTTCACCTTTTTCGTGATTTGATTTTTTTTCTTTGCTTTTGTAGCTAAAGGAAAGGAAATACAAAGTAAATGTACAAGACGTGATCATAAACAAATAAACCCATATACTGATGGAGATTTCATACCGCCTTGAATAAGTAAACAGTGGGTTAGTGAAGTGTGGACTTTTTGGATCCATCAACACTGTGTGCATAATTATTAGGCAAGTGAGTATTTTGACCATATCGTCATTTTTATGCATACTTTCCAACTCTAAGTTGTATAAACTTGAATGCCTATTGGACTGAAGCATATTAAGTAATGTGCATTTGTGTAATGAGAGAGGGTGTGGCCTTAAGAGATAAACACTCTATATCAGGTGTGCACAATTAGGCAGCTTCTTTTCCTCAGGCAAAATGAGCCAGAAATGAGATCTAACAGACTCTGAAAAGTCAAAAACTATAAGAAATCTTTCAGAGGGATGCAGCACTCTTGAAGTTGCCAAGGTATTAGGACATGACCGCAGAACCCTCAAACATTTTTTTGCAAATGCCCAAAAGGGTCGCAAGAAACCCAACCACCACTGAGATGAGAGTGACTCTTGATGGATCAGATGGATGGGCCAGTGGCTGGATCAGCAATGGGCATAAAGCTCCACTCAGACTCAGACACCAGCAAGGTGGAGGTTGGGTACTGGTATGGGGCTGGAATTATTAAAGATGAGCTTGTTGGACCTTTGCAGGTTGAAGATGGACTCAAACTCATCCCCCAAACCTACTGCTAGTTTCTAGAAGACAATCTCTTTACGCAGTGGTACAAGAAAAAGTCTGATGCATGAGATGGAGCATTGTCCTGCACAAAAATCATAGTTTTCTTGAAAGATGCAAAGTGCTCCACTGTGTGGCTAGCCAGTAAAGGCCTTAAAGAAGAAAGAATAACATGGCCCCCTTCCTGACCTGACCTAAACCCTATTGAGAACTTATGGGCCCTTCTTAAATGTGAGATGTACAAAGAAGGAAAACAGTACACCTCTCTGAAAAGTGTCTGGGATGCTTTGGTTGCTGCTGCACTCAGAAGTCTTCCATGCGTGGAAGATTTTTAAATGTTAATGAAAAGAAGGGTGGCTATATTGGTCACTGATTTATTTTTTGAAATGTCAGAAATGTTTATTTGTAAAGTTTGAATTATTCTCACTTAAACATGAAAATGAACATGTGAGATTTGAATATTTTTGTTTTTCTTTGAGTTGCATACTATTTCTGCACACTAATAGTTGCCTAATAATTGTACACACAGTGTATATGTCTTACCCATAAGGACCCTCTATCAATGATACCTTGTGTATGCAACACTAGTAACACACGCAGCAGTGACGCCTGCTCTAAATTGGTCTATAAACATGAACAACATAATGAAAAAATGCTGGTGAAAAGGTGCTCTTTAGATAATAATGCTTAAACCTTTATATATAATGCAACCTCTTGGCTAGAATTGCAGAAAATTCCCCTTGTCAAATCCAGGAGCAATAGCTTTGATTCCAGCTGTGATCTAGTATGACCTTTTAGTAGTCAATTGCACACATTCCATCAGGCCAGTTTGAAATCAACTTTGAAGCCATGTGATTTGCAGGCTGTTGATGCCATATGATGTGTGAGAACATTGCTGTGGGATAAAAGCTATTTATAGTTTCCTATGTTTAACTTTATGTCCTTGCATCCTGTGTTTTACCCTCTTTTTTTGCTCACTGGGACAGATTATGCACATGTATCTGCACAGGTTATAAGGAATGGAATTAGTGTGTACTATGGGAAGGGGGGCACAGGTGACTTTTGTGTGTATGCATGTGAGTGTTAGAAACACACGAGTGATGACAGATGAAAGGGTTCTATGCAGGGGTGGACAATAATTCAGGTCGGATCATCATCCTTGGCCACTCTGTTCATACATGCAACTATATCTATCTATCTATCTATCTATCTATCTATATCTATATCTATATCAATATATCAATCTATCTATCTATCTATCTCTCTCTCTCTCTCTCTCTCTCTCTCTCTCTCTATATATATATATATATATATATATATATATATATATAGATAGATAGATAGATAGATAGATAGATAGATATATAGATATATACACACACACACACACACACAGTGTAAGCATAGGTGGTATTGCTCTGTGCTTTAGGACCACACACTCACACAAATTCACATAAT
>VUQH01059176.1:0-11759 GCA_015106775.1 Etroplus canarensis | reverse complement strand
TCAACCATCCAAAGCAATGGACAGAGCACAAGAGAGGTGAAGAAGAGAGTTCAGGCAGGGTGGAGTGGGTGGAGACGAGTGTCAGTGGTGCTTTCTGACAGGAGGATAGGAGTAAGAGTGAAAGGGAAGGTTTACAAGACGGTAGTGAGGCCTGCTATGATGTATGGTATGGAGACGGTGGCACTGACAAAAAGACAGGAAGCAGAGCTGGAGGTGGCAGAACTGAAGATTTTGGGATATTTACTGGGAGTGACCAGGATGGACAGGATAGGAAATGAGTGCATCAGAGGGACAGCTCATGTTGAGAAGTTTGAAGACAAAGTCAGAGAGGCAAGGCTGAGATGGTTTGGACATGTTCAGAGGAGGGATAGTGGGTATATTGGATAACAGATGTTGAAGATGGAGCTGCCAGGCAGGAGGAGAAGAGGAAGACCACAGAGAAGGTTGATGGTAGTGAAGGAGGACATGCAGAGGGTTGGTGTGAGGGAAGAGGATGCAATGGATAGGGTGAGATGGAGGCAGACGATCCGCTGTGGCGACCCCTAAAGGGAGCAGCCGAAAGTAGAAAAGTAGAAAAAGAAGAGCCATAAGCAGTAGCATAACTGGTGTAGATTCAATCTTTCAAAATACAAACATCGACTTGTAGTATTTCTGAAAGAATTACTGTCCATTTTTAGCAGCTTGTGTGGAGTTAGCAATTCCTTGACTGACATTTGAAATGCATATGGGTGAGCAGCAACAATAAACAGCCTGGCAATGCCAACCTTGGAGTCCATCCATCCATCCCCCCATCCATCTTCTATTGCTTTCCCAGGTCCAGGTCATGGGGGTGGTGGTCTAAGCACCTCCTCCAGCTCTCCCAGCATGTGCACAGAGGCATTCCCAAGCCAGCTGAGATATTATCCCTCCAGCATGTCCTGAGTCTACCCCTGGGCCTCCTCCCAGTAGGACATGTGTGAAAAATCTCACTTAGGAGGCACCCTAGTTAGATGTCCAAACCACCTCAACTGGCTCCTTGTCTACTCTAATCAGAGCCCCTCCTAAATGACTGAGCTCCTCATCATATACTGTAGCTAAACCTGAGCTCAGAAACCCTTTCAAGGAAGCTCATTGTATCAAGGATCTCACTTTTTTAGTCACTAGCCAGAGCTGGTATCTGCATCACTAACTAATTAGAAGGTTATGTTCCTTTCAAGAAAAATTAAGGACCCCAAACATCACAACAATTGTACATACAAAACTAATAGTTTTACATTGTTACCAGCATACCAGCATAAGGCTGGCATCACAGCTTCATTTTTTTCTTTTCTCAATTTTTCTCTTTTCTGCCACAAAGTCAGACTTTCATGCTCTCACTCTGGCTGCCCCTTTCTATCTTTCTATGCCTGTCTGTTGTCATCTACCCTGCATCACACATTTAAATTCTACAGAGTGTTTGTGTGTGAATCCACAGACCACAGGATCATTTGTAAAAACCAGAAAAGACATGACATGGCAGAACAGGATCATATTAACCACTTTTATCACATGGTAGGTTAATTTTAGCTTCCATACAAAAACCACATGGAATTATCTCCTTGTAAGTTTCCCTCACATTCAACCTTAGTTCTTTTTTTTTTTTAATCTTCGGAAAATATTTGCTAACCACTCTGTAAATCAAATTACTTTTAAGCAAATTCATCTAATGTGAAAACTCAGATGAATAACACTTTGGTTTTTTGGGGAAATCAACTTGGTTAAATAAATAAATAAGCAAACAAATAAAAAATATACAGGCATCTCCCAGTTCTAAACCCATGATACCCAGCTTCTTTGGAATTGAGCTGGTTTTAAAGAGGTCTGAATTCACAGTGGCACACATTCTTTTCACATTCTCCCCTAGGCAGGAGTGGAGGCACAGGAAGACAAGTGCTTTGCACCTTACAATTGAGTTGCAAGAAGGTCTTTTTTTCCTGAGGGAAAACCTTAGTGATGTGCATTCTGTGATGGGCCTCTGTGGTGAGTCAGTAAGTATAAAATGCAGTACGAGCTAAAATCATCCAGAAAAAAAACAGTGTTTAAATCACAGTGGTCACACATTTTTTCCCTGTAAATAATATCAAAATTAAACCTGAAGGGAACTGCCAAGTCTAAAACGACTACTAAGGCATTATTCTATTTGCATAAACATTAAATGTCACTACATCATACATACGTATAGAAATAACAGCAGGGGAGTTGGACATGCATCTTTGCCATTTAAGCAATTTCCCCCCTGGGATTAATAAACAATTATGATTCTAAAGTGGCATAATGTTTTAAATTGCAGCAATTAAGGGATGGAATATTTTTGGCTCAAAATTAAAGAAAAACACTGAGTAAAGCAATTTTTATTATGTAACATTTAACTGAGTTTATTTTATACTGTACTGTTGTATCTGGATAATATATTCTACAAAATAAGTGACAAGACAAATTAAATATAAGGAGGAAATGAGTTACAACCACTGCACCAGAAGAGCTTCCACTTCTGACAGAGTTTCACGACTTTAGCTTATGAAGAAGAGTTTCAAAGCATGAGCTGCAAATGCTATTTCAAAGAATTTATTTCTGTGGAGGATTGTGGTGTCACAGTGCCATTTTATCATTTTCTCTGCAGAGGACTGTGCTTTTTTTCTTGAAACATTATACTTTGAATTCACACATATAAACACTGTGGAAGACATTTGGAAGGTGCCCTGTACAACCACAGCCTTTTATTGTGTGCACTGAGCAACTCCACTGCAGAAAAGCGAGATTATGAACTTTCCTCAGGGAAGCAGAGACTTGTTATTTCTTTTGGGTACTGAGTTATTGTAAGCCAGTCTAGGTTTTGAATCTGCAACTTTGCTGTCCAAAGTTTATTTTGTAATTTTAGTTGTCAAAAAAAAAAAATCTAAGCAATTTAAAAATATAAAAGAAACTAAATACAGATTTTTTTTGAAAAAAAAATGATTTGTTCTTAATACTATTTACATACTAATGCTGTAGACAGTCATGCCACTTTAACATACATTGATAAACACTGATACACTTTTAAAAAATCTAATTAAAAAAGTTAAAAAGTGAAAAACAATGTAAAACTACAGTTTGAAAAGAGCTGCCTCAATTAGGACTCAGACTTTATTATTATCTGGCTAGAAGTAATGTAACTACAGTATGTCATCTGTCGCCAACCTCCGTGCTTGGTCATTATCTTTACTCATCTGGAAAAATAATATTCTGGGGCATTACAGAAAATGACACTAAAGGGGTAACGGTTATGTTTGAATGTGACAAGGACATGTCCTGCCAAAGAGTCGGTATGAAACAAGTTTGGGGTGGGCATGGGACACAATAATACTGAAAGGATATGTATACACAGGCTTGAAAATCAATTAATGCCATGTACTCAAATCATTCTAGATAAAGTCTGTCTGCCTGTCTGTCACTATTAGAATTATAGAAAAGTAATGGCATAAAATCCAATAAAAGTTGCAAAAAGAAAGAATAAAGAAAGAAAGAAAGCAAGCACTCAAGATTAATGTCCAACACAATAAAATGCTGCTTCACACACATCCAGTTATGTCATCTTCATGTTCATAAAGCATAGCTAAAGCTGAATGTACTATAAGCTGCAACTCGCTCATTTGGTAAGAATTAAAAAAACAAAAACAAAAAAAAGTCAGCGTATTAAGAAAAATTCTATCTGCTGTAAAACATTACCAAGGTGTGTGTGATGCCAGAATTTGGGGGTTTTGATTTGAGGTCATCTTCAAATGGTATCTTAAACTTGAGTGCAAACAGTACACTTGAAAGTATGATGAGACAGTAAAGTTCCTATTGACAACTAAATTCTGTGGAGCAAACGCGATGCATGCATGTTTTAGTGGAAGTTATCGTCCACCAGCACATGTCAGATTTTCTTAAATGTATTTATTTTTTAAATACCATACTGATGCAATGAACAAATTGAACAGAACACTTTGCTGATCAGTGTGAATATTTTGAACTAAGTGATTAGGGTAACATTGATTTAATGAAGAAACAGAAAGCAAACTGTTGGTGTTTTGGTGTAACTTGCCTTTTTGACTATGAAGAGGAGCACGTGTATTGGAGCCATGCATGCCAAATCTCTCGAACACTTACAGTACGTATGCAGACTCAAATATATAGTATATCAACACTCACAGTCCTACAAAAAAAGCAAATTTGTGAAGCAACATGAAGCCCATTGCTGTGCAACAATCATGCATACAAAAGCACACACAGACACAAGCACATGTGATAACCCAGCGGAGCGTGCAGCTTTGCATATCATTTTACTCCTTCAACACACAAGAAACAGATGTTTTATGTGATATTACATCTTTTTCCTTAACATGTGAATTGTATAGTCTCTCTCTCTCTCTTCCACGCACACACACAGACACACACACACAAAAATCCTGGTGTTGAGAAGAACACTAACACATTTTCTCACTGGAACAAGAGGAAGGTTCCCAGTCCAAGAGTGTCCGACAGATCCTGACTGCTGGCTCTGAGAAAGTCACTGGCAAAAGGGAAATATATGTAGAGCAAGATAAAAAGAAAGAAAGACAATGGAAAAGAGCGAAACTGACAGAACACATTTGTGCGTGCGTGTGTGTGTGTGTGTGTGCGCGCGTGTGCCATTTAGACTGTTTACATGAACAGTTCAATTACTTTTTGGAGTTATGGTCAAAATGATGGAGGGATGGAGAGAAGACTGCTTGGCAAGCTGGTTCAAGGACTCCTTGGCTCTTTGGCTGGCAGGCTGTGTGGAAGGATGGATAGCTGGATGGAAGGATGGATGGATGCGTGCCCTTGAGCAAGGTGCCTAATCCCTGACAGCCGTTGTCCAGCTTTGTAGCTTGAGTCCTTAAAATAGGCATGTAATTTTGAAGTAAAGCTTGAACACGATTATGTACATACAGTACTTTATACCCTATTATGATGCAAGCTTTTAATGATAGTCAACCTACTCTTACTCCAATGCTTTTGTGCTTTGGCTTTTATAATTTTTAAAGGCATAATAGATGCATCCTGTTTTCTACTTCAATTTCCATATAGAGTGGAGACAAGAGTGAGACTTATGATATGAATTTGTGTTCGCACTGTTGTGTTTTTCTTTTTTTCTTATGACATATTCTTGACACTTTCATTAACAGTCTAAATATGAAAATAACAATCAGCATGTACTCAAACCAAAACAACATAACAGACTGACAGCCACTAACTGCTGGAAAGAAAAAAATAATAATAAAAAAGAAAAAGTGTTGATGATAGATTTTAAGTATGGTTTAGGTGCATAATGTAGCAACGGGTTCTCATAGAATCAAATCTTCAAAATTCTGTCAGCTGTTGCTGACATCACTGAGATACACAAAAGATCTCCACTTCCATTATTGCTGGGATGTGACAGCACTGGACACTCAAAGCTAATAGCTCATTTCTAAAGGGCTAGGTTAGGTTAGGGTAAAGATTTTGTAAGTTACAAGTTTTTCTGCCAGGATTTTTGTGGTTTGTCGCTTGTTTTGGACCTTCTTCACTCCCTATCATTTATTTATTTCATTTTTTTTTTAGTATCTGAATTGGTTTAGGCATCAGAAAATAATTGTGGTTTAGGTTAAAATTCACAACCTTAGCCCTGAAAATATGACACCAAGGGGTTCTTTACGAGTCTGCATGTGTGACAAAAGGGAAGGATGCCTGTCTCACTGCAAACACCAAAGGACTCCTTTTGCAGATGGTATTGACCTAACAGTATCTGATGCCCTGGAAAAGAGAAAAGGCTGGCAATGTAGAGGTCTTTTCAAACATTCTATACCAACAGTTTAACCACCTACAGATTTTTCATTTGAAAGAGAATCGCATGGTAGGTGTGAATGTGAGCGTGGATGGTTTTCTGTCTCTCTGTTTAGGCTCTGAGATCGGCTGGTGACCTGTCTGGGGTGCAACATTCTCTCTATAAGCTGCGCGCTCGCACAATGCTCCCACAATGCTCCCGTGTCCTCCACGCACAACAAGTCTATGCAGCGCACATGTAAGCACGCAGCTTAGAGGGAACGTTGCCCTGGTGTACCTCGACTTTCACCCTATGGCAGCTAGGATAGACTCCCGTGCTCTCCACGACCCTGAATTGGATAAGTGGAAGGTAATGGATGGATGGATGGATGGATAATTGCATGGTGGTGGCACAGACTGAACACCTTACTTTTAGCCAGTGGACTTGAGTTTGTTTCACATGTGAAAACAGTGTTCAGAGCTGTGATTTATTATTATTATTTTTTTCCACAGTTGCTATTTGGTTAGGTTTAAGTATATAACAGAACTAATGGATTAGCCTTAGAAGAAGTTAAACGTCTTGGAGTAAAATAGAATGTTTCACAAAATTAACCTTCTCACATCTTCAGCAAGTTCACTGTATAATGTCTTGCTCCAAATGGTGGCGTCATCACCGCTGCCTATTATAAAAAGTGCTGACGTTTTAAATGCAATTCGGCATCAGACCACACAGATCCTATAGATAAACAGCTTGCTCTTTAAGTTCTTTCCTTTTTGGCAAAACGGTTATCTCCAGTATATCATGTTTCAACCAGCTTGCATTCATTGGGATAATGCACAAGGGTGTTTCTACAGTTACGATCACGATATTAGTGTTTTTAATGTTGTCTGAGTGAGCAATTCCTCCACTTCAAAAATAGTCAAGAAAAAGTTCTTGAGAACTTTTAGATTATAAAGTTTAGATTATACACACTCTTTTATATCTATTGTGGTTTAAATCAGCCTTGGCAATCAAGCCATCAGTCAAGCCATTTTTAAATTCTCTTCCTCTTCCCCTCCTCTCAGCCCACCACCTGTCACTCTTAGCATGCATCGTGCATTTACAAATTCACACACAAATTTGCACAAAGACCCCCCACTCAGCCCCCCTTGACAAGCACCCCACATTTTAACTTCAAAATAGGCCTTTTTTGTGGAGCTGTCACAAAGTCATCACACCCTGGTTTAGTCAGAGACGGAGAAATAGATTGAGAGAGGAGGGGATATTGACACAGAGAATGAGTAAGAGTGAAAGAGTGTGACAGAGAGAGCTGTCACCCACGCTCCTTTGCTCTCTCTGAACAAGTCGCATGGCACCAACTAACTGCCACTGCTCCCATGTTCAACTTTAAAACACTGACGTTAGACTTTCTGCCTTTTTTCACTTGTTAAAAGGCTTTCAAGGTCTTTGTAGACTTTTGTAAAAGGCAGCAGAAGAGCAGGGGTGTATGCAGCTTCCCACTGGAGAAAGAAACAGTAATTCAGGTGTCTAGGGTGCTGCTGCGCTACTGAAGAAAAGTCTTGTCAGCGCTGAACTGTGTGAACTGTGACGGTTTGCATTTCAGAGTTACCTTCGGCAGCAGGTTTGAGTAAAACAATAGAAAAGTGTAATGTCAGAAAGAAGTTCCCTGTGCTAAATCCACTACAACTACCCATATATTTTCTGTTGTACCACTCCATCTGTGTATTTACTGAAGGCTACGTCATTAATGGATCAAATTTTCATTTACTGAACAAACAATTTCTAAAACTGGTTTAAAATATAATCAAATATATTGTGCACCATGGATTTTAAATGACCAGACTTTAAACTAATGATCTATAAAACTGGGATACATCTAAAAGAATTAGCCCTACCCTGGGGACAATAAAGGAAAATATTAATTGCCTCTGTCTTTGGGGCAGAGGCCCCTAACACCTATCAGCTCGTGGTTTTGACAGTCTCCAGGAGCCTGAAAGATTCATGTTAATCTGACAGCTACATGTTTCCAAAGAAAAAAAAAAACCATGGCAGGTGAGCTACTGTACACCTGAGTCACTGGATGCTCTGTTACACTCTGTTCCTTCACTGCATTGACGCTTAGAGCTAATGAAACAGTTATACTGCCACTGAAAACCTGTCCACGTCTTCTATTTCTCACACAAAACATTTATCAGGCACCAGTGGACAAAAGCAGTGGACAAAGGCTGTGGACAAAGTGGATGGACAAAGGAAACAAAAAATGATAATGACACAGGTATCAGTAAAATCTAACAATATGCATTCTTACTTATAACAGTGTACCATATCATATTGCATAATCTTTAGAATTTTTATAAGGGGCTGTGGGGCTTCTTATGATGTGTTGGGCATTTCTTCTCCACCCACCTCTGTTCACTCCCCATGCATTTATTTGCTACCGCTGCATGTCATTAAATGTCTTCTCTTTCTCATAGTCTGCATCTGTCTTTGCTCTCCTTTCTGTCTTCCTTCTCACCCCCAACCTTTCGTGGCAGATGGCTGCCCCTCCCTGAGCCTGCTGGAGTTTTGCTGGAGGTCTCTTCCTGTTTAAAGGGAGATCTTCCTTCCCACAGTCGCCAAGTGCTTGTTCATAGGGGATGGTCTGATTGTTGGGGTTTTCTCTCGAACACTTTCTAACACTCTCTCGCCTTGAGGCAACTTTTGATGTGATTTTGCACTATATAAATAAAATTGAACTGAACTAAATTGAATGGTTATGTGGAACACATTTATTTCACTTTACATTGCATTTAACTTATGTTAACAAGTGATATGTTGAAGTAATGATGAACAAAATACATGAAAAACAACCGAAGATTCAATCTGGGTCACGCAGTTTAGATGCCAAATGAACAGAGATTGCTCCTCCTTAGTGAATGCAGCCTTTATGAGGAGGAGTAGCAGTGTTTAAGATTCAGCACATCTCTGTAGACTGTCACCCACACACACATGATATATATGAGTGTTCAACAGTAAAAAACCATCACCCAAGCACTCAGTCATCCACAATTTCAACCATCATGGATGAGATGTCCTAAAATGAAAACCTGCTTTTTTGAGAACAGCCAAACACGCATACAATATTGCGCTGACACGCACATACACAGACCCACAGAGGTACACAAAATGATATATTGTTTTTTCTAAATGTGTCTGGAATGGCAAAAATGTGATTTCAGCAGTCAGCAAATGACTCAGGACTGTGTTAAAAGACATGTTCATTACTAACATGTGCAAAAAATTTAACAAGCAGCATACCCCAGTTCAGTGCCTGAAATTTTATATCTACCAGTTTCTATTTTCAATTTAGAACACTTGACTCACAAGACAATGGGAGTTTTGAATGCAGAACAAAATAAAAATTTATATTACCAGGCGAAAGCAATCTGTGAGTACGCAAATTTTGTTAAACCTGGTCTAGGTTGACTATTTTTTGGAATAGATTTTGAAAACTCTTTGCTTTTGTTGCACAGAATGTGGATTATATAATGATGGCTATGATGCTATTCAGAAGAATTTTAAGAAATGTGTTGTTAGAGTTATTGCTTGGTCTCCATTCCACTTTTCACCAAAATTAAATAAATAATATTAATAAAATGAAATAATGCCCAAATTATCAACTGTTGTTGTGTTTTGAATAGAAATTTGTAACCCTGCTTTGAGTGTGTAGTTTTGTAAAAATATAATCTTGACTTTGTACTTTTCTACTCCTTGGGGGTCAATACTAGCATGGACAGGTTCTAAGACTTTTTGAAACATTTACACTTTGTCTTCATAATTAAATCCTTAGTATTGAATTAATTCTTTATATATACTGTATATTAGCCCAAATATTGCAAGTAAGTAAGAAATTAAGTGAATAAGTAAGCAAATGTGAAAAAGGGAACCCATTTTTTTTTTTTTAATTTTCACGCACCCACACAATGTGTTTCTCTTATCAGTTAAGATAAACTTCAAAACCAAACACAATGGCAACTAAAAGCTAGGAGTTGATTAGTTTGTTAATTTGTTTTTTGTTTTTGTGGTTTCTTCAGTAATCTACCAAACCCTTGTTTCACGACTTAAACCACCAGCCAACAAACCAGGCAGTTGCCCCTGTACTTGAATACACATGGGTTCCCCTGCTGGATATAAATAATCAGCACTGTAGACCTAATTTCAGAAATCATGAAACTGCTCTGTCTCCCTGCCAGTTTGCCACACACTCAGCCATGTTCTTTGCTTGCTTCCCACACATTCACCTGTCATGTATAGACAATGGACAAGGGAGCTCTGCGCTAGAAAGCTGGATTTTAATCCTACCATGCTCACATTCCTAGCCTCTGGTTATCTGTGCACTTGCCTGGGAGTGGGCTTACAGTCATTCATCCCCTTTTCACAGTGCACCAAGTAGCTTGGGGGCCTATTACCAAACCTGCAAAGTTGGGACTAACACTGCCACTACCTTAACCTGAATCAGTGTAAAGCCATTTAAATGCACCAGTAGGAAGTATTATATAGCCTAAGGCAGAGCAGAATGATTGCCCACGTTGAAGCATTGAATAAACTCAAAGAACAATGTGGAAAAGCAGAGGTGAACTTTTCATATGTGATCCTTTTTGCAACAAAGGTTGATATAATATTGCACCTGCGACTGTACTATGGATGAGAAGAGCACTCACCTGCTGTATTATTTTGCTTGATGACTAGAATAATAGCACATGTTCCAAGAAAACAGAATGCACCATGGTTTGGAATCCACTGACAGAAAGTCCTTGTTTTAAGTGAGCTCTTAAGTAATTTCCCTCTGGGGATTAATAAAGTATTTTGATTCTGATTCTTGCACTAACGTTTGCCACTTTGAGATACATCATATTTGACAAACAGTATCCAAAAGTTTCAAAACCATCCTGTTTATTTTTATTGTTTCTAATTGTAGATTCAGAGAGCTTTAAGCAAAAATGCAAACTGGGGTTCACAGTCAGTTCATTTCCCTGTAATGTGGAATGCCTTCAAACTGATAATACCAGTTGTGTATCTCTTTCAATGTAATGCTTCTAGTTCCTGTTAGTTCCAGAATTCATGCAACATGTCTCTTATTTTTTTTTTGCCAATATGTTTATTGTCTTTTTCAAAATTTTTTCACAAACACATAACATATACACATACATACATACATATACACACCGCACACAAACTGCATACCCTTGCATCGTTTTTCAATTTGAATAAACGTAATGAAATTGGATTAATTAACAAATTATGAAGGAAAAAATAAATAAATAAATAAAATTAAAAATAAAAATAAATAAATAAATAATTGGAAAAAAAGGGGGGGAGAAAGAAAGAAAATGGGGGCTACATTTTACAGCATTTGCAAATCATTTCAGAAAAATCTAGCACTTTTATTCGTCATAATATTCATATATGGTTCCCAGAGTTTATCAAAGTCTTTTCGTTTGCAATGTATGTTAATCTTTACAATCCAATACATTCAGAAAGTTCCTTCATCCACATCTTCACTGTAGGAGCATCCATACTCTTCCAGTGTTGATTCTGTGCTATGTGCTACTAACATATTGTAGTATTTAGATAGTTGGCCCTTCCCTTCTAAGTTAGCAAGTGTCATTTCCTCTAATTTAGATAAAGATGGTATACACATTATCTGTTTGTGTTTTGAAGAAATATAACTCCTTAACTGCAAATATTTAAAGAAATGCTTCTTCGAAATTTGGTACCTCTGACATAATTGATCGAATGTAAGCAGGACGCCATCTGAATAAAGGTCCTTCACCTTTTGAATACCTTTTGCATTCCAGGACCTAAATCCCTCATCCTTCCAGCCCGGTGTAAACTGTTCATTCCCCCAGATAGGAGTAAATTGAGACAATACGGGCATATCACCTATATGTTTGTGTGCAGCATACCAAATGGATAT
>VUQH01059173.1:11810-31303 GCA_015106775.1 Etroplus canarensis | reverse complement strand
GCATGAATGTTGCCTGCTCTGGCCCCTGGGATGCATCGGACTATGGTTGCTGGTGTCGCTAACTTCACATTCCTCAAAACAGAGTCTCCAATCACCAGAGTTTGTTCCTCAGTGGGTGTGTCACTGAGCGGGGAAAATCGATTGGAAATGTGAACGGGCTGGAGGTGTACTGAGGACTTCTGCTTCTGGCTATGTTTCCTCCTCACAGTCACCCAGCCGGCCTGGTTTCCCAGTTGCTTGGGATCAGCTGGGGGGCAGCTAACAGGGGCTAAGCTATCTTGGCCCACACCATCTACAGGGTCCTGGCTAGCTGCTGGGGGAGTTTCGATGGTGTGGAGCCACATCTCCAATTTTGTGAGCCTGGCCTCCAAAGCTAAAAACAAGCTATACTTATTACATTTACCACTGTCGCTAAAGGAGGCCGAGGAGTAACTAAACATCTGACACGCTGGGCAGGAGCGTGCCGGTGAAGCTACAGGAGATCCACAAGCCATGACTGTGCAGCTAAGAGATAAGCTAATGCTACTGAAAGTGAGGGTGAAAGTGAGCTAAGTTAAGCTAAGCTAAGCTACACCAAGATAGCAAAAACCGGAATGCCCAGGGAGTGAACACAACTCCTATAATTTGCAGGTGAATGAGCAGAATACGTGCACTACCAAATCAAGTGGAGATATATTACCGAGATTAGAGAACGATACAAGTTATCAGGCTAAACAAAATAGCCAGCCAAACACCACAGAACACCACTGTGTCACCAATGCAGTGGTTGGTGTTCTAATGTGCACTGCTCTTCTTTTTTTCTCTTTTCTTTCCCCTACCTGTCCGCTCTGGCAAAAAAAAAAGAAAGGAGTCAGCTGAGGTGATTCAGGCATCTGTGTAAAATGCCTGCTGGAGACATTCTAAGTGAGGTGTTTCAGGCATGTCCAACTGGGAGGGGTTCCTGGGGTGGACCATGGAGACTATATATTGGGCAGGACCGGGAGTCGGTGGTTAGCATCACTGAAAAACTTTTTCAGATGTGTCCCTCTTAAGGTCTGAAGAAAGGTCATGGCCCACCCCACTCCCCACCCAGTGCCATCAGTTGAAATCAGAATCAGAATCAGAATCAGAATATCCCGGGGGGAAAGCAATAAAAAAGCATCTATGTTGAATTTTACTTAAAACAAATGTGCAGATCAATGCAGTAAAAGCCTACCTGGATAGAAAAACACACAATGGAACATTATCAGTCATGGATTGGCCTCCCCAGAGCCCAGACCTCAACATTACTGTTGACAGAGAACAGAGCAAAAGGCAGCCAGCATCCAAAGAAGAGCTTTGGAATGTCCTTCAAGAAGCCTGGAGAACTATTCCTGAAGACTTAAAGAGATGACAGAAACATTTCAGCATTTCGATAAATAGTTGCACCTATTTCACATTTTCCTGCTGGATCGAGACTTGCTGGGCGCTGGGGTAACAGTGGAATGGTTTTTGCCTTTGAATCTACCTTCAGTATTTTGAATCTGCTGAAGTTTTATTCGGGTTTTAGTGTATGAGGCAAAAGAGGAGAGCAAGCCTATGCTCTGGGCATATTAAAATGAGCAGCGGTTACACAGAGGAGTCATATTCACTCAAATAGGCATAGCAAAATATACACCGTACGTACAGACATAACCAAGAGTTAGAGTGGAACACAAGAACATCCAAATTTCTAAACTTCAAAGTAACTTTATTCTTTAGGGGTCACAGTTTCACAGATTGAATATATTATATGTATTTAATGTTCCCACTCAGAGCTGCAGGTGAGATCAGGGTCTCAGTGAGGGGGCAGCAGGGACTCTTTCATCATGTGTTGTTTCATATTAATGAGTCTCAGAGGAGCTTTTCCATCCTCATCAACAACAACAGTAACACAACACGAGGCCTAACCCCAGAGGACTGCGGACACTCGGACACTCTGGAGGCTCCAACCAGCTTCAGGCCAATTAGCGCACTCTCCAGGACGGGGACTCCTGTGAGGATGGCCTGCAGGCCGCATCAGGACTCTGTTCTGGGTGTTTATGCTCCTGCATGGTGACCACAGGATAGACGTTTTGTTTCCAACAGCAGTTTGGCTATAGCAACCACACAACACAAACTTTCTTACAAACTTTTCTCATGGAAAAGTTTAAGATTTATTTTTTCCATGTAATTGAGTTCTGGAAGCTTAAATAAAATATTTTGAATTATTAAGCTCTCCAACAAGCTTTATTTAGAGCCTCAGTCTTACTTTTAGCATTTTCTGAGAAAATTACACAATCATTTTATGTCATCTGAATATTTTATTCATGGTTATGTAATTACCAGGCCCTTGTGAAATCTGCGCCTGCAGATCTTCCTCCAATTTCAGCAAATGTTTGACACCTCTGGTGTACATTTCTGCAACTTTGACTGATTGAAAGCCACACCATGTGTCATAGAGACATGGTTAGTGCACTCAACCAACTGGCTGGGTGACGATGGCTATTACTCATTGTTACAGCGTTCCTGTTATTTAAGAAAATGTTGCAAAAAAGTATCTTCTTCCTAGATATTCTCTTTGATTTCTCTTTTGATCTTTTCTTTTGATTTCTTAAGTGTGTACTGTATATATCTGGAGAAAGTCACAAATGAAGTAGAGGACAGTGTCTGAAGCAGCAGCGAGAAGGGCCCGCGGCCTTGGCTGATGACGCCAGGGTCGCGGGCCCTGTGCAAGGATGACACGGGTGGACGAAATACTAGCTGGTGGCGGTAATGCACTATTTTGATGTTTGCCAACCGCCAATAAACATTTCAAGAAGAAAAAGAACCAAGTCCAGGAGTAATGTCAGGGTAGAGGGTGAGGAACTAATATGCAGGACTCCATGGCAGGCAGGTTCTTCTTCTTCTTCTTCTTGTAAATTTTATTGGCGGTTGACAAACAACAAAATAGTGTACTACCACCACCAGCTAGTGTCCCGTCCACCCGTGTCATCCTTGCGCAGGGCCCGTGACCCTCTCCCCTCAGTGACGCTCTGTCCTCTACTTAAACACAAAGAGAGCTTTAATAAGCTGTTAAAAGGGCCATCAAATAAACAAAGTTCATTAAACACAAAACTAACTATCAAAACACCACTGTCACATGGCTGATGACCTCTGAAGCCGTTCCTGCCTCACTTTGTGTGTCATTGATTCAAATCTTTTGAAGCATTTCATTGGTTCAGAGAGTTTCCTTGGTTTGACAGCTTCGAGTAGTTTGGTGCTAAACAAGGTATATAAGATGCATTAATATTCAGCAGTGTTGGGTTGTGAGGAGAGAGAGATTTAGAGTTTTTAAACGGTCATGTGACATTTCATCTGACTTTTCCATCACTGAAGTGAGACAGATAAGATGAGAAGTGATGAGATCAAATGTCAACAATGGACCAAACAAACATGGCAGACAGCGTTGATGGAGCTAGTCAGTGGAAAGAAAGTGAAGTTTTACTCACACGCTGACATGTGCAGCATCCATATTTACTTGTGTAAACACAGCGTGCTGCGTGTGACGTCACGTCTTCTTCTTCACCCTGGAATTAAGTTAGAATGCGAGCGCCCACACAAAATAATCCGATGTCAGCAAAAATCTGAATTGCCTGCAGTGGGAACGTAGCGTAAGGTGCTCTTTTTATACCCAATCACATTACTGCCTGTTGCCAGTTAACTTCATTAGTTTCCACATGTTCCTCCAGCTGTTTCTTTTTAGTGCCACTTACTTTTCCAGCTTTTGGTTGACCTGTCCTTCGGTCTGGAGACGTGTTGGTGCCATCAAATTCAAGATGAGCTGGTATTTTTCATCAAATTGTGAAATGTCTCACTTTTAACATTTGATATCTTTTCTATGTTCTTTTTTGAAGAAAATATTAGTTGATGAGACTTGCAAATAACTGCATTGTGTTATTATTTCTATTTTAAACAGTGTCCTAACACTTTTGGAATGGGGGTTGTAGTTAAAGTGTGTTGGGGATATGCATTCTTTACTCTAAAACACTAAAAATGATTGCTATGAAGGCATAATGATTGACATGTCAGGCTAAAACTATGCAAGGTTTGCTTTTTTTCCTGACTGGAATGAAGCATGAACATTAACCTATGTGACCTTTCATAATGAGGTCACATGACCTCTGTGGGTGTCCTCTGTCTGTTAAAGTTTATAAATGAGTTCAAAGCAGAGTTTGAGCTCAGAGAGACTCCAGCGGGCAGGAGGTGAACTCCTAAATTCACACGATGTAAGCGTTCTCCTGACTTTGAACGTCACGCTTTGAGGGTTATTTGTTAAACTGTATCTATGATTATCCATCTGTTTAACATCATTATTATGACTTCTGCCTACCTCAGATGTTCTAGCTGTACATTTAAGTTTAAATCAAATCTGCTCCATTATGTAAAAGCATCACTGCTTTGTGTGAAGAACAGTTACTGTAACTGAAAAGCAGGCTAATGACAAACTCTACACAGCTTTCAGGTTTCATACTTACTGCTTACTTTGGCACCGGGCCATTCAAATCCTTATGTTTTATTGCTGTTTTATCTTTATATGCTGTCATCGTGTGTTCCAACGTGCTGCTGATTGTGGTTATCTGTGTGAACAGAAGCTTACATGAACCTATGTACATGTTTCTGTGCAGCCTGTTTGTAAATGAGCTGTATGGTAGTACAGGGCTGTTTCCATTCCTCCTCAGTCAGATCCTCTCTGATGTTCACACTGTTTCTGCTCCTCTCTGCTTCCTGCAGGTCTTCTGTGTTTATTCTTATGGAAGTGTAGAGTTTTTAAACCTGGCCGTCATGTCTTATGACAGATATCTGGCCATCTGTTGTCCTCTGCAGTACAACCAACGGATGACGTCTGAAAAAGTTGCCATGTTCATCACAGTCGTATGGTCATTACCCATTCTTGTGAATTTCTTCACACTGCCTTTGATCGTTCCTTTGAAACGGTGTGGAAACATCATCAATAAAGTGTACTGTGATAACCACTCCATAGTGAAGCTGGCCTGCTCTGACACCACAGTCAATAACATCTATGGACTCACTGTGAGTGCCTTCTCAGTCTTTGGTCCTTTAATTGTGATCCTGTACACCTACATGAGGATTCTTAAAGTATGTTTTTGTGGCTCCAAGCAGACCAGACAGAAAGCTGTCAGTACCTGCACACCTCACCTCGCTTCTCTGATCAATTTTGCCTTCGGGGCCTGCTTTGAAATTCTGCAGAGCAGGTTTAACATGAGCAGTTTACCAAATATGCTGAGAATTTTTTTATCGTTATACTTTCTAACGTGCCCACCGCTCTTCAACCCTTTAATGTATGGATTGAATCTGTCTAAAATCTGTGTAACATGTAAAAATCTCATCAAATGTAGCTGATTATTATTAAGAGTTGCCTAAGATAAATTGTTGGACCATTTTATGTGCCTTTGCATCATGTTATATCTCCAAACATGTTTTTACCTATACTGATTTCAAACCTGCTTTGCTTTTGTAAATACAGATATAAAATTCATCATAAAAGATATAAAGCTATAGGATGAGATGGAGGCAGATGATCTGCTGTGGCGACCCCTAACGGGAGCAGCCGAAAGAAGAAGAAGAAGAAGAAGAAGAAGAAGAAGAAGAAGTACTAAATATAAAGCTGCTTTACACTTTCATTTGTACCGTTTTGTTTGATTTCAGATATTACCTCCATTTATTTTAAGTCAACAAAATTTAGAATGATTTTTTGTATATTGTTGAAGAAGGATATTTAAACTAAACAGTACTGCACAGGAGTCTTAATCCAGCCCTCATGTCCCTATATGTTACTAGCTAAAAGAGAACTACTACTACAATGATTTATTAAAACATGAAAAAAGTAGTTTTTACAGCTCTAACCATGAGCATTTTAATTCTTCATCACAGCCTGAACTCTCTGAGCCAAGCTTTCTGTCTTTAAGTCGTCTTCAGGAATAGTTCTCCAGGCTTCTTGACGGACATTCCAAAGCTCTTCTTTGGCTGTTGGCTGCCTTTTGTTCTGTTCTCTGTCAACATGATCCCACACTGCTTCAATAAGGTTGAGGTCTGGGCTCTGGGGAGGCCAGTGTGTTCCATTGTGTGTTTTTCTATCCAGGTAGGCTTTTACTGCATTGGCAGTGTGTTTGGGATCATTGTCCTGCTGAAACATGAAGCTGCTGCCAATCACACTCTTTCCAGATGGTATTACATGGTGGATCTTATTTATGCTTGAATGACTCACAGGTCAGAGTTAAGTGGCTGTGAAAATGGTCAGGTACAAGGGCTGGACTGAAAATGAGTAAAAAAGCAGCCAACGTCCAAAGAAATACTTTGAAAGAGCTGCAGAAAGCTTCAGACCACTTTAAAACATTACAAGGAAGTCAGAATAGAAAGAAATGAGGGCTGGATCAAGACTTTTGCACAGTGCGATAATCATATATTGGATCAGAGCATCCCTTGTAACACCCAATCAGCTCCTTCTATTTAAACAGGTGAAAGCATTCAAGCTGCAGCATTACCTGCTGGTTGGATTTGCCAGTGAGCTGCAGGCTCAGGTACGGGTCATCCAGCAAAGAGTTAAGCAAGGCATCCTGGGAAATAAAAACAACAGTTTAAATGCATCCCAACAAATACTGAGTCTAAGCTTTTCTCCCTTCCTCTCACATGTTTAGAACTCTTTCAACATCTGCACCGAGTGTGTGTCGAGGTTTTAATTTAATCTCTTAATCTGATTAAAATAAATCTTATTTTTAGCCTCAGTCTCATGTTTATCATATGAATCTGTAAAAGTCGTCAAAGGGCAGCGAAACTTTAATGTCAAGGAACCCCTGTAAACATCAGGACTGACTGCTGTAAAGTCCCACATGCCATTACTTTTGACTGTAAAATTTTTCCTGCCGTGCTTTCCTGGTGTTCACACCAAACTCTGACCCTGCCATCTGAATGTGGCAGCAGACATGGAGACTCATCAGACCAGGCAACGTTTTTCCAACCCTCTGGCGTTAAATGTTGGTGAGCCTGTGTGAAGTGTAGCCTCAGTTTCCTGTTCTTAGGTGACAGGAGGGGCACTCAGTGTGGTCTTCTGCTGCTGTAGTCCATCAGAGATGCTCTTCTGCATACTGTGGTTATTTGACTTCATGTTTCCTTCTCATTTGTTGGAAGCAGTCTGTCCATTCTGCTCTGACCTCCGACCTTTAACAAGTCATTTCCTCCCAGAGGACTGCTGCTCACTGGATGTTTTCTCTTTTTCAGATCACTCTCTGCAAACCACAGAGATGGTTGTGTGGGAAAGTCCCAGCAGAAACACAGCAACAACCATGCCACATTCAGAATCACTCATCATCCTGATTGCTCAGTTTGAACTGCATCAGGTCGCCTTCATCACGTCCACATGCCTGAATGCTGCCATGTGACTTAGACGTGTGCTGACGAGCAGGTGAACAGGTGTACCTAATGAAGTGCCTGGCGAGGTGTAGGCACTGTGAACAGATTATCTTTGCATGCACTTCATGCATCTGGTGGTCTGAGGCTTTGATGATTCTCTGAGCGCTATGCTTCTGAACCCTCATTCATGACATTTACCCCTGAGAGAAAATGATGGGGAAAGACTGAGGAGGGGTTTTTTTTGGACTGTTTGATCCCAGTGTGCCTGCGGGCTGAATGATGATCACATGTCTCAGTCTCCCTCTCTCTCATTCTCCTGCAGTGTTACACCAGACCAGGTGAAGGTGACCCCAACCCCTGAGATCCTGGGAGAGGCGAGGAGCCTCCAAAATGAGCGCAAATAGAAAAGAGTTCATTTTTCTCGTGAATACGAAGACATCTGGTTGTTTTTTCTGTGGTTACACAAACAGGAGCCGATTAGATCAGACACGCTGATGTAACTGAGCTGCACAAACGCGCCATTGTGTAAACTCTGCTCTGAGCGCACGCAGAACATCATCCAACACAGCAGAGACAAACACAACAGGACAGACACAGAACCAGATTAGATTAATGCAAAGTGATTCAATCAGCTAAGTCCAATCAGACGTTTCCATCAACTAAAAATAGTGAGAAGTGTTTGTGAAAGAGAGCCAAACAGATCCGAGCTGATTGTCAAACACCAAGGCGAGGGATGGCCTCACCAGCTGAGGTGGGATCCTGGACCCCCACAGCTTGGGCACAGCAGGGGCCTCTCTGGCCCACTCGGTTGGGGGAATGGAGCTTGGGTGAGTGCAACAGGACCTGAAAGATGGTGAACTATGCCTGGGCAGGGCAAAGCCAGAGGAAACTGGAAGTCTGTAGCAGTCCTGAGGTGCAAACTAGTCCTCCAACCTGGGTATGGGGCGAAAGACTAATTGAACCAAGGGTGAAGGTGAATCAGATAATCTACATCTCTCCTCCTCCTCATCTTGGTCACGAGCTCTGGGTAGTAAGCAAAAAAAGCCGAAATGAGTTTCCTCTGAAAGATGGATTCAGCCTCAGAGACAGGGTGAGGTGCTCGGTCATTCATGAAGGACTCAGATTAGAGCTGCTGCTCCTCCACATCAAACGGAGCCAGCTGAGGGGCTTCATCTGACCAGGATGCGACCTGGACAGTTCTTAGGTGAAGTGTCTCGGACAAGTCCAACCAGGAGACATGCTGTTTGGACTGTTGCCCCCAGCGGAAGTATAAAACATCCGCCAACCTGAAGAAGCCTGCAGCCTGTTAACATTACAGCTCACTGCAATAAATCTGTCCCTGCTGTTACCATTATGACCATCAGCCGTCCTCTTTTTCCCACTGGCCTCTGCAGATTACTGCCAGCATCGCTGCCTTCTGAGAGAACTGTGTGTGGAGCAGCTACACTGATCCCTCAGTGTGATCTGTGTTTTCTGTCTACAGATCTGCCTGTTTAAATGAAGCTGTGATGGTAATGTGAATGGTGCGGTTGCTTACGTTATAGAGGTCGGAGGACAGGCTGTGGCTGATGTGTTGGTGCTGATGGAGGCCGCCGGCTCTCTGCTGCTCCGCTTCCTGTTTGACTTGGCACTGCGAGGACGAGGAGGTCTGTAGGCACTGCTCCGCCGCTCCCTCGTTCTTTACGGGCGTGTTCGCCTGCGGTCCCATCGGCCTCTGTTGCTGCAGGGAAACACAACGTGTGAGCTGAGGACGATGGGAAACATCAGCAATCAGGTCTGAAATCCGGTCTGTACCGTTCCAAAGTGCTGCTGCATGTGCTGGTTGCGCAGGTTCTGCAGGTGGAGCTGCTGCATGGCCGGCGACTGCTGCTGCTGGCTGTTGGGTCGCGGCTGCTGGAGGCGGTGCATCTGTTGGTGGTGGTGCTGACCCAGCGTAGGAGGCTGCTGGCCAGGCTGACTGGAGAGGGGCTGGTGAGAAACAGGCTGGTGCTGGTGGGACTGGCTGAGCGGGTATGGAGGGAGCCTCTGGTCCAGAGGAAGTTTGCTGGTGTCCAAAGGGACGCCCTGCAGACGGAGGCGGGACATTAATGCTAGAAAATATTCCTACAAACCAGACCTACCAAGGGTTTCCTTTTACTCACATTTGATACCAGAAATATCAGAGTCATTTTTTTTTTATCATCGTCATTTTTAAAAACCAGTGAATACAGCCTAAAGCTAATATCACACAAACTGTCAGATTTACTGGGAAAAACCTGTCAAATTAACAGCAAAATCTGCTGAATTTACAGGAAAAAGATGGTCAGAATCATGGGTGAAAACTTTCAAATTACCAGAAAAATTTATTTTAGAAAACGTACAAAATTTCTAAGGAAAAATTGCTGAATTTATGACAAAAAAATGCAAGAAAAAAGGGCCAATGTTTATGAAAAATGTCACATTTGTGGATTGTGTTATTTACAGGATAAATCTGGCACCTGTAAAACTGATTTGGTGTCAGTTTCTAACAGAGCTTTAATGTGTTTTTCAGCTCTGAAAATTTCATGTTGTACTTATGAAAGATGATTCAAACACTGTAGCTATAAATGTACGTGAAAACGGAAGGGCTTCATTAAATCTAATGAAGTTTTAGTGTAAAATAAAAACAGCTCATTCTGAGGGGATCGGCGGGGAGACGCTGACGTAAATAAACTGTATAACAAAGATGGATGTAGCCACTGTGGTGTCACCATGTTGGCATGTTGGAGCCATATTTGGACGTGAGGGTGGAGCCTGAAGTCATCAGTCAATCAAATGAGCTTAAGATTCACCAGAAGGAGGAGCTTTAAACAGGCGAGTGACCTACCTGTGTGATGGAGGACAGGGTGGGGGAGATGGTGGGGGAGAACTGTTTGGAGTGATGCCGCCGTGACTCGCTTCCCATTGGCAGGATGAGCGGGGACAGCTGGGCCCGCCGGCGCGGCGATGTGCTGAGCGGCGGCTGGCCCTGCCCACTCAGAAGCGGCGAGAAGGAGGAGCCGCACGAACCGGAGCCAGCCACGCTGCTGCTGTAGCTGGGGTTACCGCTGGACGCAGACTGGAGGGAGGAGTTACTGAGGGACGAGTGCAGCGATTGGCTGCTGAGGGAGGACGGCAGGGACGGCGAGGAGCTGAGGGACGACTGCAGAGAGGGGTTGCTGAGCGATGAGTGCAGGGAGGCGGAGCTCAGAGAGTTGGAGAAGGAGTGGCTGCTGAGTGAGGACTGGATGTTGGGGTTGCTTAACGATGACTGCAGGGAGGGGTTACTGAGCGTGCTCTGTAGAGACGCCAGGAGTCCTGAAGGAGAAAAAGGTACAAACAAAGAAAAAAAAAAAAAAACCACATTAACATTGAGACTGAGATCATGATCTCTCTCCTCTGTTTGAACACACACGAAGAAGACAGATTAGATACACCCCTGTGTGTTCAAATGGAGCACTCTGTCTGCAGTTTGTCCTCAGAGACAGAACAGAGGAAAAGCTAGGCTCAGGCTCGGGCTCGGGCTCGGGCTCATGTTATTGTGCAACAGAACAGCAGCAGGAGCGTCCTCTCTCTCTGCTTCGTTTTAAAGCAGATGGTTTGTTCAGGGAATCGACCCCACAGAGACGGCTGGCCTGTTTTCAGCTGAGCTCCGTCCCAGGAGATCAGCTGAAAACATCAACACCTCCTCCTCTCTTCAGTCTGCGCTCAGACCAGACATAGTCCACCGATATCCACCGCCAACGTGTTTTAGATCAGCGCTTCCTTATCTTTTCCCCACAGCCCCACACCTCTTCATCTCCACCACTATCAATTATTTTAACTTCAGCTTCCCCTTTCAACCCATTGACAGCTTATGAATTATTTAGTTTATAAATTATGTTTGGCCATATTTAATCTGGACAGTTTTGTGCATGGAGGAACAGGAGGAGCATTACACAGCTCCACAGAATGACCACCAGCAGGCAGCTCACGTGCAGGTTTCACCCAAACTGTCAGATTAGGGTGGCGCGAGGGCCCGACAATCTTTAGAGGGACCCGAGCTCACAGCCCTGCACTTCGCAGCTCCATCAGTATTCACCAGAAAACACCAGAGCTGGCAGCTCCACCACAGGCACCCCATTCTCCTCACAGACATCAGGACTTCCAAGAGGCCACCCTCTGGGAGTCTGATTCTGACAGGGTGGACAAGGAGGTCCGGCTCAATGTATCACTGTAAATATATAACTAATGTTAAATAACATCAATGTTAGGTGTATAGATGTAAAGCCATAACTTTTTACTAACCAATTTTGACAGACAGACTCCCCCTCATGTACCTAAAAACAACACAACAGTTTAAAATCAGCACAATCCAGTTTGCCTCTTCAGTGTACGATAAAAAGCAGCATGGTGTAACACTGCACCAGGGGTTCCTTTTATTTATTCAGAGACAGTAGCACACAGGCAAAGAAAGTGTGAAAGTTCTGGACCTGATGGATCAGTAACAGTTCGAACAGATGATGACTGGGCTGGGAACAATCCTGGAGAGGACACGACTGTTAGCAATGTCTGCCAGGGGGGACAGGAGGCAACCAATCAAGTTTTTCTGCAGTCTCTGTGATTCTGAGAAGAGCCTTTTGGTCCACTGCTGAGCCCCCAGCATATCAATGGTGTCTCTACAAGAGGACACCCGCAGCCTCGCCCAGGTTGTTCTTTCCGCGCAGGCGCCGCTTGACCTTTCTGATGACTGTGGTGGTGTTTCTGGACCACAAGAGACAGTCGGTGATGTGGATGCCAAAGAATTTGTAGGACTTAACTGAATTTGGTCACTTTTCTCCTTTAGTGAAAACCAAAGCTGTGTAATTTAATGTCATTTCCTTCTACATTAAAATTAAAAATACTTACTGTTGTAACTAGACTATACTAGATTAGCTCCCTTACCTCAACATTAAATCTTGTGCCCGTTTTGGTTCAAATGGTCATCCGTATGTACATGAGTGTCTGCAGCCATTTGCTCTGTCACGGTTTGGGGCTGCATTTCAGCCAGTGGTGTTGGAGATCTTGTCCAAGGTAACAGAAATATGAACGCAGAAAAGTACCATCAGATTTCGATCCACCATGTAACACAATCTGGAAAGCATCTGATTGGCAACAGCTTCAATTTTCAGAATGACAACCTAGCAAACATTTTGATGTTGAATAACTGTCGCAGGGCAGTTTTTTGTTGACGTCTAGCCATGGTCGAAAAACGGCTCTAAAAGTGAAAGCTGAACCAGAGTCGTGGACATCCTCTCAACGTCAGATGAAGGTAGCCATTAAACACTGCCTTGACGTCGCTGTAGAGATTTTCTAGCAAGAGAAAGCTGTCTACTTTGCCTTTATCAGAATCAGACAACCTTATTAAACCCAGGGGGGGGGAATTACTTAAAGCCAGCATTTTAGAGAGGGCAACGTAAACAGTTCAAGATGGACAGAAATTTAAAAAGCAAGAGAAACTTAAAAGACTGGAGAAAGAATAAAGCCAAAGAAAGAAAACAAATCTCAAAAGCTGGAATAAAAAGTTTCCTTGGAACGGACCTGAACTTGCAACCTCCCACTCCGAAGACCATCTCTTATCTTACATAGCGAATACATTTTTAGTTTAAAACTGCAGCATCCTTGAAGTTCTAATACTGACACTGGAGAGAGAAAAGCCCCAATTCTAACAGTCTATTAAATTCACCACGAAGCAAACGAGACAGAATTCAGATGTACCCAACTGTGCAGTGCTTAAAAAGCCCATCCATCTATCCAACAACGGAACAGAACAAAAGGCAGCCAGCATCCAAAGAAGAGCTTTGGAATGTCCTTCAAGAAGCCTGGAGAACTATTGCTGAAGATGACTTAAAGACAGGACAGAAAGCTTGGCTAAGAGTTCAGGCTGTGCTGAACAATAAAGGAGCTCAGACCAAACACTGACTTTCAAGCTGCTTAGAATTGTACAAAATGTTTTTGCCTTATGTGCCGTATTTACATTTCTGTTTGCACATTTCAATAAATCATTTTCCTCCAACATATAAAGACATGAGGGCTGGATCAAGACTTTCGCACAGCACTGTACACTAAACTCTGTTTTGAGTGTTGATTTCTCACACTCCGTTCTACCGTTAAAAATCAAACAGACGTGCTGAAAGTCAACACCGCGAGGTTTCAGCTCGGCGTTCTGCTCGTCTTTCCGCCGTCTCTCCGTCTGGTTTAAAAACTCTCAGAGACATGGTGATGGTGATGATCCAGACTCAGGTTTGAGAGGCAGGCGCTGACCTGAGGTTGAGCTGTCAGCCGCTTCCTGCCTGCGGTTGGTACAGTCGCCTCACAAACGATTAAACATTTTCCGACTGCTCGCTTCCACCCACGCAACAAAAATCCTCCCTCTTGCAGGTTAAATTTAGAGTTGTTCATCTCGTCCGCTCTCACCCACCTACTTCCTTTGCTAACTTTCAGATTAGTCACTCAGCTGAACCTTTCAAAGTTTTAACAACTGTGCAGCAGGAAGCAGAGACTCAACCATCAGCCTCTGCTCGCCTCAGCCTAAAGGAAAGAATCTGCTTTTCTAGAGCAGCTTTGCAAAATTCTCAACCTGGACCTCTGGAAGGTTTTTCCTGCACAGACCAATTGCTGAAAGAGGGATTTCATTTCCCAACATAGTGTGAATGAAGCAGTCACACAGAGCAGAGAACCTTGTCTAATCAGTGCACACTCATTTCATTTACCACACGCGGACTGATAACACTCTCCGTCATGCCGACTCACCACAGACTCAACGAGCTGCTCCAAACAGCCAGGAAAAAATGATTAAAACAAACCACGTTTGTCTTTTCTGTTCATTTCCAGCTCTGCATTTTCACTCTTCAAATCCAAGACGGTAGCTTTGCATGGTTCACAGTTCAGAGTAATCCTGCTTTATCTTACACTGGGCCTTCACGCAGCCCCTCAGTTCATGAAAAGCTGTTTTAGCTCCTGTCTCTTTAAAGACTTCCCTTCCGAAAAACCCTCTGTTCTCTGACTGGTCAGCTTCTGGAAGCCTGCTGAGGGGCAGCACCCAGCAACTGTGAGCTGACTTTATCAACAAATCTTTAACGAGCTGACAGCAGGACTTCCTGAAAGCAAAAGAATCGTTAAAACAGAGCATCTGGAGCAGTTTTGGTACTTTCATGTATGTTTCGATGGTTTTAAGCCCTGACCACGTATGTAACTGAATCAACGCAATTTTTTAAAAAACGGATAAACGACTCCTTGAAAACTGGTGTACTTACAATAAAGATGGGAAACGTGACGAATAATTTGCCAAATCAACAACCCAATGTGGTTAGAAAAGTTTGGGATTACGTTTTTGTTACATTTATGAAGCAGCTACAACAGTCTATGGCAGCGCTGCAACATGTTGTGAAGGTTTACAAAATCAGAACCCTTTGTGAAAGTTTCGGGAATTTCAAAACTGGCACCCTGACTCCGCCCCTTTGAGGTGTTTACCAAGGGTTAAAATCATTACGACACTCGGATTCAGTCACAAAGTACTTTGAACAACTTTGTGATTCATTATAAACTGAATTTACTCTGATTTGTGATCATTTATGCTCCTACTGCCACATTTTTTATATATTTTAAACGTTCTCTATTTTAATGCCACGCACAGTGTGAGGTGGACATAACTGTAATTTCAGTGTTTGTAGACTGACGCTAAAGGTCGTGAACCTGAACCTGAGCGGTGATGCAGCCTCATGTCAGTTCATCAAACACTCACAACCTGTAATCGATTAATTAGCAAACACAAATTTATGCTCTCATATCTCCTGATTAGCGTCCACCAATGTTTGGAATCATTTCACCACCCACACCAGAGACCCAAGTCCTACAAATCAGATCCTTTTAGACTCCATTTCTATTATTTTAAATACTAATTTAAGGCACGTTTTTAAATCATCATTAAAAACATCTTGGTTATTTTTAAAAGGTACAAAAACCCGACTGTTAGGTTTCTGTCAGACTGTCGTTTTCAAATGAATAAATCTCACACCATGAGTCGATAACAATGAAAAACCCCCAACATGTGTTTTATAATCAGTGATAAGAAGGCTGGACTTGTTAACATCAGGCAACTGATTGGTTAGAAACAAAACAGCTCGTCCAATCGGCGTCATTAAAGCGTTTCCTCTCAAGCTTCTGCCCTCACAGGTGTGCTTTACCTGGCGTGGGGTGGTGGAAGCTGCCGTTCCCTCCTGGTGCGTTGGCAGTGTTGATTCCCAGCTGGGTGAGGGTGGAGGCCAGGTTCCCCGTGCTGTTACCCCCGCTCAGAGAGGAGGATCCCAGGTAGCCCGGCTCGTCCTGGTCCAGCGGCGTGGGCAGCGGGGAGGGGAAGTGGAGGCTAGAGAGGTCGGGCAGCGAGCCGCCGGTGTTCAGCGCCGAAGGGACGCCGTGAGCCGGCGTCGACGGCTGCTCCGGGGATGTGAAGATGCTGGGAGTGGGGGGGACACAGCGGGTTTAATGACACAGCAGTACCAGAGGAGCTGACTTCTACCCGCAGGGGCGTGTCCCGCATCCTCTCAGAGGAACGAATCAAATGTCAGCACAAAGAAAGCGACACAACGCAGCGACCGTTCGACTTACTTGATGCCCGGAACTTCACAGGACTTTGGTCGGGACGACAACAACGGCAGCTGGGAGAGACGCAAAAAAAGAAAGTTATTATTCACCATGAGGAACTTTAACAAACAAAAACCTTTATATGAGCTGAAAATCATTGACCTTTAAAAACCATGACTAGGTGTACCTAATAAAGTGGCTGTGAGCGTATGCAAACAACAGAAGTTTTATATCCATGATTTTAAAGTTTTCTTTCTGCACCCCACAGAAAAAAAACTGAGAATAAAAGAAGAACAGGTGGGTTTTTGTTGGGTTTACCTTCTTGGTGTCCCAGGGCTTGAGCAGCTTCCCTTCGTCCAACACGTTCTCCTCGATGGGAGGAACAGGGTACGGAAACACTGAGGGGAACAAGCAGAGTGTTGAAGGGAAGCACCGTCACTGAGTTACTGCTGTTTTAGCAAGAGCTGAAGGAAATCCACCCCTTTCTTTCTATCCCAAGCAGATCGTGTTTTATCAACTCAAACATAACAGAAATCTTTGTATGAACAGTAAAATGCACAGGCTCAATGTCTTTACTGTACGTCAACAGATCATCATCATCACCCCCAGACGCTCACAGTTTGCCAGGAAAACCTCAGAGAGCGGAGAGCACCACAAACCAGAAGCGTGCAGGAAAACACTCAGCTTCAGTAACTCTTTGAATATCTGTGGAAATGTAAGTTTACTCACTTCTTCTGCTCTCCCCGTCACTCTGACCTGCAGCACAGACAGACAGACAGACAGACAGGACGAGAGGTTGTTACTCAGTTCAGAGCCAGAGCTTCCTGATTCTGCAGTCAAAAGGAAAACCTGTTTACATCCTGAGGAGCCGAGTGAGCAGCATCCTCACGACTGTGACCGAGTCGGCTCCGGATGAACAAAAACACAGGAAGTTCAACTTTAACACTGTTCACCGCTCACCTGCTGACTGAGAGAACTTATCCACAGAGATAGCTGATTCATGCTCTCATTGGCTAACAACGTATCAATCACTGAATGGCCCCCGCCCTAATTTATGCTCCTTTGTGACTCTAATGGGACCATAATTTCCTAAATGAACTTCATAGAGATCAGGTTTTCTCATACACTTCCAAACAATCAGACTTCTGAGGAGTCGCCTCCTGCTGGACACTACAGAGAATGCAGGGCTAAGGCAATCGGGTCAATGAGAAATGCTGAAGTAGTAACTCTAAGAATCGTCCTCGCTGTAAACTCAGGTAGTGTAATTAATCAAATTTTAATTCAGATTAAAATGTTGGCCTCTAGCAGTCATGAGAAAGACACAGTGGAGCTGAGACAATGATCCTGTGGTGCCATGATGATCTCAGTTTGTCTATACAGCACATCCCTGCCAGGCCACGTTATATGAGCAGCGGCTGGCGACAGTGGGGTGGAAGAACTCCCTTTTAAACAGGAAGAGACCTCCAGCAGAACCAGGCTCAGAGGGTCAGCCATCTTCCTCGACCAGACGGGGGTCACAATCCAGCAGTCAACTATTCTGACAGCATGTGGAGACCTAATCACAGCTTCTAACATCAAATGTGTCCATTTTATTCCAAAATAAACCATCTACTGGACTGGATGTCTTTGAAAGGACCAAAGCCTTTCTGACTTCTTTTGTTTGAGATCCGTGTCCTGAAACCTGTTTTTGTTCCTCTCTGAATTCAAATCTAACAGTTCTCTGATTGGTTTGTTGCTCTGTGCAGATATCAATGTTGTGCTTTGTTTCCTCACCGCTGAGTCTGGTGCTCTGGGGGGTGAGCGTGGGTCCTCCGGTGATGAAGGGGTCTCCGGTGGGTGGGTTCATGACGCTGGTGTGGAGGGCCGAGTCGGAGTTGGTCCTGAGGAGCGAGAGACACAGACTGTTAAAAGGGATGAAGGGGGAGAGAGGAGAGAGAGAGAGGGAGGAAGAGGAGCAAAGTTTGGAGGAGGTGAAGGTCAGCAAGTCTGTACCAAGGAGGAACCAGAAGAGCCAAAAACACACAGGTGTTCAATCGCACAGCCGAAAGAAAACGCAAAAACACACCGACAACTAAAAGTGCCAAAACTAAATGACTCAAAAAATGCCTTTAAAAGCAGGAAAAATATAAAAAACAAATGTAGGCATCCATTAACTTAGATTTTTAATGTGATAAAACAGATTGTTCAGTTCTCATTTCCTGCTGTATTTTGATCAAAAACATCCAGATATTAACGTAGACTATTTAAAAAAATAGTCGCAAAAATCTGTGAGAGCATGTATAATTTTGTTTTTTTAGCATGGAGGTGGTGAAAGTCCGACTGTACAAAAACATCCAAAAAGAGCAGTAAGAGTTATTCTCCACATTATGCATGCTTGAAACTGATTCATTTCCACTGACTCGTTTTTAAAATTCATATATTTGTACTAAGTGTCCTGATGACGCTGTAATGCAGAACGTGGAGCCACATCTACACCCAGCACCCGATGGATTTATCTGCCGTTTCCTCAAAGAAATGCATCCTGGTTTCAGTCCTCCTGCAGATCTAAAGGTGATCCAGCAGCTGCAGAGCAGATTTTAGGTTTCATTCAAATACAGCTGCTGTGTGTAAAGCAGCGCGTTATTAAGATATTTTAAACTTCATTTAATGAGTCTATATGTTTCCCCGGTAGCGTGGTGGTTCGCGCATTCGCCTTTGAAGCGAAAGGTCCCTGGTTCGATTCCAGGTGGGGACACAAGCCCCTCTCACCATGCAGGGTTGCATCAGGAGGGGCATCCGGTGTAAAACCTCCACCAAATTACCAATGCGGATTAATCCGCTGTGGAGAATACAAGGGAGCAGCAGATTTCTGCTTTTGATGCATTTAATGCCACATTAAGTAATGTGCAGAGTTCTTCCTGTATTGTGATTTTGGCACTTCTGGCCCTCCACACTGCAAACACCTTCACTCGTCCCATCTGTGAATGCCAACAGGTGCTTCTGGTTGGATTTCTCTTGCAGCGAGCCAACAAGTGACGTACCTGAACACTGAGAGTCTTTAAAGAGGTTTTTACACAGCAGCTCAGGTGGAGAGGGAGTGCTAACCCAACGAAGCAGAGCGTCAAAGTGGAGGAAGAAAGAAGGAAAAAACAGATGAAGGAGGAAGGTGGAAAAACTTCAATGTCTGAAGTCAAGCAAAAAAACCAAAAAAACAAAAAAAAGGATCAGATTCTTCTGAAGGTTTGAGCTGGAGGAAGGAAGAAAAGGAAGAGAAGTAAAGGCAGCAAGAGGAGGATGAGGAGGATTCACCTGTTGAGTGCAGTGGTGGGGAGACGGAACAACTGGCTTTTATCCCCGGGGAAGTTTCCAGACCAATTCCTTTTTGATCGACAAAAACAAAGTTATTTTCCTCCGGCGAGCAGGAAACAGCGAGAAGAAGCTAAAAAAACGAAGAGGAGGCGCAGGAGAAGAAGAAGAGGAGCGTGGGAGGAAAGCAAGCCAAGGAGAGAGGGGGCTCTGAATCCAGATCA
>VUQH01059162.1:9811-22668 GCA_015106775.1 Etroplus canarensis | reverse complement strand
CTCCTGCCTGGCACCTCCATCTTCAACATCCTTTGTCCAATATATCCACTATCCCTCCTCTGAACATGTCCAAACCATCTCAGCCTTGCCTCTCTGACTTTGTCTCCAAACGTCTCAACTTCTCTCTGATGTACTCATTTCTAATCCTGTCCATCCTGGTCACTCCCAGGGAATATCTCAGCATCTTCAAATCTTCCAACTCCAGCTCTGCTTCCTGTCTTTTTGTCAGATCATAAGGTCTCACTACCACCTTGTAAACCTTCCCTTTCAATCTTGCTGCTATCCTTCTGTCACAAAGCACCCCTGACGCTCGCCTCCACCCACTCCGTCGTGCCTGCACTCTCTTCTTCACATCTCTTGTACTTTGATAATAACAAATTGTCATTATACATGTCATAAGAAATTATGAAAAAATACAACACAAAAAAGTTGCATGCTAGCAAAGCTTGGCTTTAACGGCAAAAGTGTCCACATGATAGATAAAAAGGACTGGAGCATTGGAGAAAAAGCTGAACAAACTGTGGAATCACCCCCAAATAAACATATTCCTGAGTAAGCAGTTGAGAAAGCCAGAGTGATACAACGTGACAGGAGGCCACTTGGTGATTAACTTCTTTTTTATTTTCCCACTGAAGATTTCTGTTCCAGCCTCAGTCCAGCCTCTATATGCCACATTTTAACCAGACTACACAATCAGTATTGCTCAGCAATAGAACAATATGGCTAGTTAGATATCCCAAGCTAGAAGTTTGCTTTAAATTGAGAAATCAACACTTCAAAATCTGTAATGGTCAAATCCTTATTATTTGTATATGCTGAGATTTATTGCCCTTAACCCTTCTTCTTCTTCTTCTTCTTCTTTCAGTTGCTCCTGTTAGGTGTCGCCACAGCGGATCAGCTCCATCTCACCCTATCCCTTGCATCCTCGTCCCTCACACCAACCCTCTGCATGCCCTTATGCCCTTAACCCAAGTTTCTTTATATTAATGGAGTTCATGAGTGCACTGTAAAATAAACCATGTGTGTGTGTGTGCAGCTCCTATCACCTGCCTTACACAAAGAATCAAAGAAATCTGGAATATCATGGCCAGTCTGCAGATAAGCACTTCCATTCATCTGCTGCATGACACCCCATTGTAAATAACTTTTTTTTCCTTTTGTTTCCCTCACCTTTGTTGGAGTTAGCCTACGAGTAAGATGGCTAACCTTTTAGGATTTACATTATTCAGTCTATTTCCAGAAGCCATCAAACCTGCATTTTAATAATTTAGGAGCAAAAGTAAGACTGCTTTCACACACACAGTTATGGGACCAGTAAAGGAATAAGTTAGAGTTTCTGACAGATAGGAGGTGTGGAAATTATCTTATTTAAGTCCTAAATCATATAATAATAAACTGAA
Source organism: Etroplus canarensis (assembly GCA_015106775.1). Taxonomy (NCBI): domain Eukaryota; kingdom Metazoa; phylum Chordata; class Actinopteri; order Cichliformes; family Cichlidae; genus Etroplus; species Etroplus canarensis. The sequence continues at coordinate 21,268 of VUQH01059162.1, read as the reverse complement.
TCAATGCAATGCTTATAAGATTTTAAGAAAAACCAACCTTAGATTCAGACGATGTTAGTTTTCTTCGCAGCAGGGGAGTCTCTTCATCCATGTTTGCAGCAGGGGAAGTGTTTTTCTGTGATCAGTTTCAAAATGTTTATGATGGTTCTCTACAAGAAAGATACTTAAGTTACAAAAGATCCTGAAATCCAGAAGCACTGTTACACGAAAGGAAATAAAAACCCACTCTGCTCAAGTGTAGAGCCTTAACAAAAGACTGTAAAAAATAAAATAAAATAAAAAGAAAAGAAAACCAGGCTGATTAAAAGTAAGACAACTTTGGTTTAAAAAGAATCCAGCATCTGCTTGCAAAAGGGATAAACCTGACCTTCAAATAGACTGCCAGCTGTGCAGGACTTTCCAGCGGAAAATAAATCTGACAAAGACAGTGACACTGCATGTGAGGTGAGGGTTATCAAACCAAAACTGAAACTAGACTTTAAAACAATTTGGGCTGGACTTCCACAAGAGAAAAAAATGTGGCTTTAAAGGGAACAGTTCCCTCTTTTGTGAGGCTTTATCAGGAAAACATTGACAGATTACACAAATGGAAATTAAAAACTTTGTAAACCATTAGAAACATACCTGTGGGTGTTTAAAATAAATCTAATGACATTTCCTACTTTATTATTGTAAATGAAGCTACAATGTTGCAACTTGGTCATGACTCATGAGCCTGAAAGCAGAAGGGAGGGTGCTTGGCAGTATGATTCCTGGATTTGGTCATTTGGAATAAAAGCAGAAGAAGAAGAGAGTTACATCCCCTCACAGTTGAATCAAGGGGGAAGAAGAAAGTACTGGCTGGTTCTTCCTCAGCCCACACATCATAAGATTTACTGTCTGATTTCAGCCACACACACAAGCACAACATGCACATATAAAACCCGTAAACTTACATCAGTGAATAGAAATACATGTGTTTTAGTAAGATTGTTTCAAGTTCAAATCTGTCATGGTAAATGCTCTGTTTTGATCATCTATTCAACAATAACTGTTCTGCAGGAAGTTATTGAAAACTTATCATCTATCATAAAAACAGAATCCAGCTAAATGAACTAAGGGTGGAGTTACAGAAAAACCAACAATGAGTGCAAAACATCCTTTTCAGCAATTTAACAAATGAATCTGGCTGTAAAGCTGTGCTTTTATAATGTTGCATTTAAATAAATATTGCACATCAGTTTGCTTCTCATTTATTTTTGTTCATTTGTGTGAGAGAAAGAGACAAGCTGAGTGGCTGTTATATCCATCTGCGTTTCCTCCAAGCTCCCCAGTGATGTTGTGGAAAATGTGTTTTTTATACAGTGTGTTTCAAGACCAACCCTTTTCAGTTATGTCTTTCTCTCCTCTCTTCACCTACACACTTCCAGACAGACACTCAGCTGCATCTATCCCTGCTCCACCACACCATGGGCAACCAGAAGGCAGGACCCTGGCTCCAGATACTGGTTTACATGCTTCTGATGGAGCTTCAGCCTGTAAAAGTGCAGGGAGCTGATCTGGTTTCCCAGAAAATACGAAGACTCAATGAGCAGGTCAGTCTGAATATGACTGTTTATATTTTTAACAATACTGCTAAAATTATTACAGTAGTAACTGCCACATTATGCTAAATCAACATTTTTGTGTGTTTTAAATTACTTTTTATATATATTTAAATCCAATGCTAATTCAAGTTAAGTCCATATTGACTATTCACAAAAACCTTATCTTGCTTACCCAAGAAAACAAAAATAAGTCAAATATTAGGTGAAATATTATGAATAAATTAAGCAATTTCCCCCCTTGGATTAATAAAGTATTCTAATTCTGATTCTGATTATCAGGGCTGCACAAAATCACGTCTTATATTAAATTATGGAATAAAAAGTCTGCTTTAAAAACCACTTAAAACAGCTTGTATGACATTCCATTCTAAATCCATAAGCATTAACATGCAGCTGGTCCCCTCTTTTCAGCTATAACAGCTTTCATTCTTCTGGGAAAGCTTTCTAAAAGATTTTGGGGTGTGTCTGTGGGAAGGTTTGCCCATTCATCCAGAAGAACATTTGTGAGGTCAGTCATTGATGTTGCACAAGAGAGCCTGGCTCGCAATCTTGGTTCTTGTTCATCATGAAAGTGTTCAAAGTCAATATCTATCTATCTATCTATCTATCTATCTATCTATCTATCTATCTATCTATCTATCTATCTATCTATCTATCTATCTATCTATCTATCTATCTATCTATCTATCTATCTGCCTATCTGTTATAGCTTTTGTTTTTGTTTTTGCTTTTTACTGTATGTTAGGTATAAGATTAAAGTTAAATTTTTCTTACACAAGCCTAATATGACTAATAACATGTTATTACTCATGTTGCATTACATGACAGCCAGAGGGTAGCTGAAATGAGGGAAAATCTCTTTACAGGATATAAAACAACTTCTTAGCTGTGAAATGCTATTCTCTTTTGCTTAGTTTTGGCATTTCTTTCATTGCAGCACCAAAAAGCACCACAAAGTTCAGACAGACATACAGTAGGTCAGTAACCTTAGCTAGAGCTGATTTCACAAGCTCAACTTGTGTATTCTACATTTATATTACTTGTTGAAGTAATTTGTTTGGGTGTGTATATATATTTATTGTTTTTTTTAAACTTTTTATGTTGTTTATATGATTAAAGTTAAATATTTGTTACACAGACCCAACCTAACTGTTTATATACTGCTGTACATTTTATTAGTCATGCTGTAAAAGCACAGAGGGTTGCTGAAATGATGGAAATACTCTTTCAACAATCATGAACAGTCATCATTGTCATGTAATGTATTTGTGTCTTTTTTGGGAGATTTTTAATATCTTCCTGACCTCCTGACCAAACAGTTGCTGAAAGACTCATGAAAATTGTTTTCCCCAATAGTTCCAACAGTTCCAGGCTTTGACCCAAGCCCGTTTGGACATGTTGGCTCTGAACCAGAACAGGAACTCCTCACAGGGGCTAGAGAGTCGTGTTCAGGCCCTAAATGACCATTACCACCATGTATCACAGGACCTGGAACACCTCAGGCACAGCACAACGCAGGAGATAGAGGATCTCAGGTTAGTGCTATAAGGAATGAATGTTCATTACAGGGGTAAAAACTGATGTAGCGGAGACAAATCCCCATTTACTTGTAGAGAATTAAGATTAAGAGGTGTGGTGCATGTCCATATATTGCACACTACTAGAGTTCACATACATATGCATTCATTTCATTTAATTCAAGTCAGGTAGTATAATTGACTAATAATTGAAGAAAATGATTTGAAATTGTATTTGAAAGCAGTTCAGGCCAAGTCTGATAATACAAAAATATGCATTTGCAAAAACACATTACTTAATCAAACATTTTCTCATATCGCTTGATCACCCCAGAGAGTGGAGTAGGAAGCTTGAGAAGAAGAACAAGCGGATGGAGGGTCGATTGACTTTGATGGAAAAAAAGCTGAGGGAGAACTGCCACCAGACTCAAACAATGACACCTGATCCTGGTCAGGACCTCTATAACCTTACCTTGGAACTCCAAAGTCAGGAGGAGCGGCTGGCTGCCCTTCAAATCCAGCGTGATGAGCTGCTCATTGGACTCAAAGGGTTGCAAGAATCCCTGAAAAACCAGGCAATGCATTTGACCCGACTGGAGGGCCGGTTGAGTGAAGTCCTGGAGGGGAATGGCAGGGAAAGACTGAGAGTGTCAGGCAAGGTGGGAGAGCCTGTCAGCCCCATTTCCACACCTCAGAGATACTATGAGCCACGCAGGAGAAGTCATCCAAATAGAGGAGGAAAGCGTAGAAGGATTCTAGAAGGACATACCCGACCCAGCCAAATTCAGACTGCGAGTCATTCACAAGCTAAGCTTTATCAGCACAATGCAACAAACCAGCCTAAAGATTCAAAAGCCCAGATCCCAAATCTTCATTCAGAGTCACAGCTACAGAATGCACACAATTTCCAACCCCAGTCACAGACCCAGACTAGGGCTGCAACACAGCCCTATCCACTCAATCATCAGCACCTGCTCACCCATCAACCAGGACAGACTGATCCACAGGTCCAGCAACCATTCCAGCCCCATGAACATCCTCAGAGAACCCCACATTTAGACCACAAACAGCCTTCTTGGACCCTGTCCCAGGGTCTACCCTATCATAAACCAGAAGACATACAGAACAAGACCAGGCTGGGGGCCCTACAACCTCAGGCTTTAGATGTTTTCACTAAGCCCAAACCTGATATATCCAAGCCAAGAGCTAGACAGTAGAATGAAGGAGAGGAGGACAAAAGTAACACAGTAATCCATAATTTCCTTCAAATTCCAGTCAGGCACAAGATCCCAACACAGCCAGTTCCTAAGAGGGATGCAACCAGTAAGTAAACTTAATACCAATAGAAAGCCTCTCCTATGATATAACTCTGACCTAACCAATCAGAAAAAAACATTTTTAAAATGTTAGGGTGCATCAGAAAAATATAATATAAAAATTCTGCATTGTGTGAAAGCAGGACATTTTTCTTTACAGATCAGTGCTGCTTACAGGTTGTACTCTCACCATGCAGTGGCAAGGGTACAAATACTAAGGCTTTGTTTTACATTTTGGAATGAGGGTTATTATTTTTTTGACTATAACTTCTTTCTCCTTCTGTTGGCAGTTTGTAATGTGGACTCCATGCTGTTGTTCCCCTCAGCCTCAGCAAAAAACTATGTCACCTTCTCCCTGAGTCTACCAGATCTTGCTGAACTCTCTCTGTGCCTATGGCTTCATGTGAAGGCTGCACATATCGGTACGCTGCTCTCCTATGCTACAGATGAAAATGACAATCAATTAGTTCTCTATGGACACAGGTCCTCATCTTCATCTACACCCTTCTCTGTTTCTTCCTCATCCCACTCATTCTACTCCTTTTTTCCCTATCCTTACCTTCTTCTTCACCCTCCCTGGACTTTGTGATTGGGGATCCCGTCTATCGTCGTCTCCCGGTGTCATCGCTTCCGGATGCCCGCTGGCATCACCTCTGTGTCCTTTGGTCCTCCATTCAGGGTCATTTCTGGCACTACATTGACCACCACCTCATGTCTTCGGGCTCCGGCTTCAGGAAGGGTTGGGAGATTCCTGGAGGTGGTTCTGTGGTGTTGGGACAGGAGCAGGACTCTGTTGGTGGGGGGTTTGACCCTGCAGAGGGTTTCTCTGGGCAAATGGCAGGGTTCAGGTTATGGAACAGGGCGCTGAGTCCGTCAGAGGTAAAAGGAGTGGCAGAAGGGAGAGGTGTGCCCAGAGGAGTGGTGCTTGGCATGGAGGATATAAAGGAGGTCCATGGGGAGGTGCAGCAGGTGGCCTGTGAGTGTTTAGAGTACTGTGTCTGATGAAGCTACAGAGTCAAAAAAAACAAAACATGTGGTCTTTGGGAGTTCAACTTTTGCTTTTTCTTGCCAATTTTTGAGTCCATAGATGCAAACACTACACATTCTTACTAAACTTACTAAAAAAATTTCTACTCATAACAGCATTCATGGACAGAGTAGCAGGGTCAAACATGAAACCAGGACAGCTTGAGAATGCCAGAATGCAAAATATGTAGTAATAAAAAACAGTATGAAATATAATCTGAGTTTGATTCACCAGTTGGCCAATGAACATTTTAGAGGATCCTTGTTAAAACAAAATATAATCATAATGTTAAGTTAATCATCAGAACATGAATCCTTTATTAATCCCAGGGGGGAAACTGCTTAAATTACTTTCAAAAATAGTGTCGTCGTAATGAGAGTTCCAGTAGTGAATTGTTTTGGACAGAAGCTCCTTTGCTGTATAGTCCGTAACCTTCATTACGAGACAAAAAAACAAAAAAAACAAATTCAGTTTATGTTCACTGATCCTTAAACACATTCCTTCTGATATTGTTTCCTCTGTGACTCCAAAATCTTTAATTCAGTTCATGTAGTTTCAATGTTTGAAATTTAAACGAGTCACCACAGTTGTTCCATACTGTAGCATTATACATTTAAACAATTAAATCATTTGGATTTATAAAATCATGTTTTTTGCATTATTTTGCCGTGTTTTCTTTCTATTTTTTACCGACTTCTTGTTATTCAAGTAGTCATAGAAGTTTAAACTGCAACACTTACAGTTATTACTTTTAATCAATATTTCTTTCAATATGAGGCTAAGCCAGCTATAACATCTTGTGGGATTGTTAGTAATAACTAATGCTACCTTTAATGAATAAACACTCAAGGATATTCTCAATATTTTTGTTCTGTCTTTTTCTTTTGTGCATTTATGCACTGTAGGTGCAGAGGTAGGCAGAATATCATAGCCTTTTCTGTGTTTCTGTTCAAATGGTTGCAGGGTGAGTTTAAAGGAAATCATTATTTGGCGGAGTGCAGTTCATAAATTTGATATAACTGTGCCAAATGTGGAGTGGGGTACCAGTGGCTCAGTCTGTTGCTGACTTGTTGGGAACCAGAGGCTGCTGAGGAGCGTTGGCTTGAAACTCGCCTGTGGTGTTTGGAGGGCTGCGTCGGTTGGTGCCAAAATTCAGGACCCACCAAGGGGGCACACCAGAGGCCTGGAGAGGAGTAAGTTAATGATTAACCTAGGATAAAAACATAAAATTTTGAATAATTATGTGTAGAAATGTTATAGAAAATTATAGCAGTTATGTGTGTATCATTCAGAACTGTTTGGCAAAAAAGTGTGTGTGTGTGTGTGTGTGTGTGCGCACATGTGTGTGTGTGTGTGTGTAGGTGTGTGTGTGTGTGTGTGTGTGTGTGTGTGTGGTGTGTGTGTGTATAACAACAGCAGTGTTGAGATTTGGTTGCAATTTCCCCATTAGGGGATCAGTAAAGAATATATCTTTTCTTATCTTATCTTATCTTATCTTATCTTATCTTATCTTATCTTAACCTAAATAAAAGACTTGAAAATAAGCAGGCCGACACAGTTTTTCACCTTCATCATAACTGCTTTATTATCTAACCATGAGTTTGACATGACTGTTGTGCAATGTACAGCTGTCAGAAAAGCGTGTCAGCACTAATAAAAGTAATTGATAAGCATGGAGGTATTCAGGATTTTAAAATCTGATACTGGAAAAAATGTTCTAATCACATGCCTCTCCTAAGACACAAGTGTAACCAACAACTAACTTCTGCATTCTTGGCTTGTTGGTTTACTAGTATAACTTGACTTGACTTGACTAATACCACAAAGGGAACAAACTATAGTAATGTTATAAGTAACACTTGGGCAGTTTCACCTATAAAAACATTTCAATTTCATGTGAAATAGTACAGTTTGGCTCCCATACTGTTCAGAGGAAAATATTGTACTTTTACTATTGTGTTTTAGTCACCTAACTGTAAGTGCTAATATAATACAGTGTTATGCAAAAAGTCTCGAGCCACTCCCATTTCTTTATATTTTGCTTCAGAAGAGCCAGACTTTCTTGTAAATTTTTAAACTGCAGTTGAGCAATAGTTCTCCAGGCTTTCTGAAGGTCTTTCAAAGTTTTTTTTTTTGGGGGGGGGGCATTCACTGCTTTTTTTCGCTTATTTGGAGTCCATTCCTTGTACCTCACCATTTTCAGAAGAATGTATTCTTTGGTTTGTTAAGCCACTTAATGCTGAGCTATTTATTCAAGCATTAAACAGGCATCTAACACAATAAATGAACCAATGTTCTACACATATCAGATCCAAATTTTAATTTTATGTTTAGGCACTTCGTTACCAGTAGCCTTTGTTTCTATTTCTTTTGTTGAGTCTATTAAAATGCCAAAGAGAACACATTCTGACAGACATAAAATAGTAAATTTGCACTAACAGGGTGATTTATGAAGAATTATTAACTGAAAATTTGGCATATCTCAGCTTGGTGTCCAGTGTGACCTAAAAATTGAGGAAACTGGAAGAGTGAAATATAAATGAAGAAGTGGCAGGGTTAACAAGCTGTCTTCAGCAGATGAATGGTAGCTGAAAATCATGCCCTTCAGAAATAGGAAAAAAAAACACAGAAAAGACCTGACACAGGACCTGACAGAAGCATCTGGCCCTTTGGCACATTTATCTACTGTTTCAGTGGAAGAGTGGCTGTCAACAAGCCATTCTCAATGAACGTAAACAGAAAATGCTGAGGAGTACCAAACTACTCAAAAACTGGACAGAAAATTAGAGGCAACAGTTCTAATGAAGCGTTGAATCCAAATTTTTAATTTTTGGCTTACAGGAGAGAGGTTCAGCAGTGTGTCTGCAGCTGTAAAACACAGTCGAGACTTGGTCATAATTTAGGGCTGCATTTCAGCCAGTGGTGTTAAAATTCTTGTCAAAACTAATGGAATAATGAATGCAGAAAAGTATTGGCAGGTTTTGACTCATCATGCAGTACCATCTGGAGAGCATCTGATCAGCAACAAATTCATTTTTCATCATGAAAATGACCCCAAACACACTGCAAATGCAGTATAAAAGCCTGCCTGGATAGAATAGCACACAATGGAACACTCTCAGTCATGGACTGGCTACCCCAGTGCCTGGACCTCAACATTGCTGAAGCAGTGTGGGATCATCTTGACAGAGAATGGAACAAAAGGCAGCCAACATCCAAAGAAGAGCTTTGGAATGTCCTTCAAGAAGCCTGGCAAGCTATTCCTGAAGACTGCTTAAAGAAATGTGAAGAAAGCTTGCCTCAGAGAGTTCAGCCTGTGTAGAATAAAATTGATTATGCCAAATAAATGGACTGGCACTTACATAGCACTTTTCACCACAAACAGTCACACAGCTCATAATTCTTTGCCATGCACACTCCAGTTGATGCACTAGGAGCAATTCGCTCTTCATTGTTTTGCCCAATGACACTTCAGCATGTAGGCTGGAGCAGCTGGGGATTGAACCCCCAACCTTCCAGGTAGAAGACAACTCACTCCATGTCCTGAGCCAGAGCCACCCACCCAAAGACTGATTTCCAAGCTCGTTAGAATTATACAATCTGTTTTTGCCTGATGTACTGAATTTCCATTTACATTTGCATGTTTCAATAAATCGTTGCACTTTTTTACCAAAATATAAAGAATGAGGGTGCTCCCTTGTATTCTCCACCTAGTGGTCGTCACAGCGGACTAATCCGCATTGGTAATTTGGCAGAGGTTTATATGCCGGATGCCCTTCCTGACGCAACCCTCCTTGGTGAGTGGGACCTGGGTTCCCACTTGAAATCGAACCGGGGACCTTTCATGTGTAAGGAGCATGTGTAAACCTTTACTTCAGTATAAAGTATGTAATTCCTCCAACCCCTAGTACACATACAACAGACGTGTTGAATATCAAACTTCAAATCCCAGCATCCAACGCGCCTTAAAGCTATTTTTTTGGCCCTGCACGCGAGCCCTACAAAGCGTCACGAGTTACGCTGATGACTATGGGGAGATGAGGAAGAATAACAGTAGTGAGCCAGCGGCGGCTGCAATTAATGAAGTAATTTTTTGACATTTCGAGCTACGAGCTACCAAGGGGCCGCCATGGCGAACATCACCAAGAAAGTATCGTGGTCCAGCCGGGGAGACGAGGCTGCGTTTGCCGGGGAGGGGACACCGCTGCTCAACGGCTCCGAGACACCCAGACCCTACAGACAGGTTAGCACGGTGGCTAATGTAGCCGAACAGCTGTTTTCCCTGCTGCTGCCCAAAGATGCTGTGTCATGTTTTATTGACCGTTGTAAGGCTACTCATGCTTTTAAATGCTGCATGGGCTATTGATGCTTTCAGTCATTGCTACAGATCAGCTTTTATTTGAGGCCCTTTTAATGTCAGGTGACTTATTTATACAGCAGCGGCTTTAAAGCTTTAAGAGTTGAGCCAGAGTGAATTTCATACAGAGCCAGATGATTTGATTAATGAGGGAAAGTATATAAGAACTCTCAAATGGAGGGAGTAAGAACAGACAGCCACAAAAACACGGGAGGGCCTTAAATGCAATCACTTGTTTTCTTTGTTGCAGAGAGAAAGTAATTAAATTAGTGCTATTCAAATTAGGCACATGAAGTTCAGAATTCGATTCAGTCATCAAATAATAAGATTATAGAGTGCTTGAAAGCATCCACCAGAGTTTTTTGCTTTCATTTTGTCACTGACTGTGACTGACACAGGGTACATACAGATACAAGCACTGTGGGACCGTTATGAGTGGTGTGGTTGGGCATCAGCTTTTAGATCTGCAGATGCTGCCTGTTTGACTACTATAAAAATAAACTGGGAAGTCCAACTTCCTTTTTTACTTGGATGTGGCCACCAGGCCTAGTCAGGTCTGCCTGTGTGGTAGGAGCAGACATGGCAGTATATTCCTAAGTTAAAGTTCTCAGCGAGCCCTTTAACTGGGTTTTTACAGAACTAGTGGACTAGAGTTGATATTGAATGCTAGCAACATACAGATGTTTCATTTGCATCAGAAAATGTGCAGCTGTGGACATGGTTGCACTTATTATCTCATGACGGAGGAATAGAAATCAAGCAGTTCACTGTATTTGAGAGTGGTACTCTTAATAGGATGCCACGGTTGCAACAAGTCAGTTTGTGTAATTTCTGTTACTGTTACTTCACCAAGCCCAAGCGTCAGATTGTGTAAAACACATTGCCATTGGACCCAGGAGCAGTGGAAACATGGTCTGCAGAGTGAAGAATCACCCTTCTCTATCTGGCAGTCTGATGGATGAGTGGGTTTGGTGAATGCCAGCAGAAAATTACCTGCCTGACTTCATTGTATCAACTGTAAAGTTTGGTAAAATAGGGATAATGGTATATGGTTGTTTGTCTGGGGTTTCCTGGGGCTCTGTACTTCCAGTGAAGGGAAATCTTAATGGTTCAGCTTACCAAGAATTTTTGGACAATTCTATGCTTCCAACTTTGTAGTAACAGTCTTGGTAAGGCCCTTTTCTGTTCCAGCATGACTGTGTCCATGTGCACAAAGAGAGGTCCAGAATCAGAAACTGAATAATTTACTAGTCCCAGGGGAGGAAATTGCTCAGTTTACAGATGGTCAAATAAATATAAAAGATAGAAATTTATAAACCTTATATGTGAAAAGTGCCGGCCCACACAGAGCCCTGAGCTCAATCTCATCAAACACCTTCATGATGAACAATAACAGAGAGCCTTGCCCTTTTGTCCACCATTGTACAGTATAACCTCACAAATGCTCTTCTGGATGAATGGACAAAAATTCTCACAGACACAATTCAAAATCTTGTAGAAAGCCTTCCACGAAGAGTGGAAGCTTTTATGGCTGCAAAGAGTGACCAACTCCATATTATTACAATAAAACCACCCGTTGGTGTAATGTGTAGTTGGCCAAATACTATTGTCTGTATAGTGTATAACTTTGGTTTGTGTACCTAGCAAAATATGT